>WWET01007104.1:15689-34957 GCA_011038615.1 Limnodynastes dumerilii
ATTACGAGCTATGTTTCCACCATCTCAGAGATAGTGGAAATTTACAGCACATAGAAAATGACCCATGTGCTTAGTTTAAAAAAAAAAAAAAAAGTATGCTTATTTAATACATATTAAAATAATGTAATCTAAACTTAATTTTTTTTTTCTTTTTTTTTTTTTTTTACTTAATACCAGCATGAAAACTATGCTCAGGCATTAAGGTGCTGGCTGTAAGACCATTTAAATGGGTTTTTAAATTCTACATTTAAAAACCCTTTTAAATGGTTAAGTAGCAGAGGCTTGCAGATGTAAAACAATTAAAATAACATCAGTCAGGTGCTGTCCAGAACAGTAAGGTGCAATAAAGTGCTATAAATATATTTTAAAAATGTTCTCCAGAATATTCTCCAGAATTGTATGTACAGAAAATAGAATTTATATACTTTTAGCATTTTTTTATATTTATAACACTTTATTGCACCCTATTGTTGAGAAATAACAAAAACGCTTACTTCACAAATCCAGGCCGTCAGAAGGGGGAGCAGAGGAGCGGGAGAACGTCCTCAGCGTCCAGCCAGGGGAAGTCAGAAGAAACACTCGCGAGAGTAAGCCTTACTCTCACAGTGTTGAAGATATCTGCTGGCTGGACGCTGTTTAGTGTGACAAGACTTAAACTGATCTTTACTGACAAGGTGAGTAAAAATCAGTTTAAGTTTTGCCACTAAACAACATTACAGAGGACCGTTGCGGCTGCTTGCCGCGTACCACCTGGCAGAGGTACGCGTACCACCAGTGGTACGCGTACCATGCGTTGAGAACCCCTGATTTAGTGAACAATGAAAAATTCAGGGACAGGCTTAAAGCTACTTTGGCGACATTTAAACACTCCAACCAAGTACATGTAGAGGAGCCACAATTATACTGGCAAACATTTAAGACTGTGGTAAGGGGAGACATAATTTCATTTGTTTCAGCGTATAAGAAGGAGGTGAATGCAGATTATGTACAGGCGCAGCAAGCCCTTACTGACGCTTATCACACTTATGTTGTAAACCCGTCACTAGCTAGCTTACATCATTATAACATTAAGAAGCTGCAATTTGAAGGGGTCATAGGCAAATTGGGAAATAGGAGTGCAGCTCAGAAGCGGTATAATTTTTATAAGGGTGGCAATAAGCCAGGCCGTTTGCTCTCCAATCTTCTGCGAGGAGATAGGAGGCCAACGTATATTGCAGCAGTTAGGGATGCGAAGAGTATATTGTAAAATAAGAGCCAAGATATAATAAGTATTTTCAAATGATGCTACGAACTGTTGTACACACAGGAGCCATTAAATCAAACAAATAAAACCAAGTTTTGGGATGACACTACCCTCCCTCAGGTCACAGAGGCTCAGGCACAGACTTTGTTAGCACCAGTCACTTTATATGAAGTGCAAAAGGTGATAAAAATGTTGAAACCTCAGAAGGCCCCAGGTCCGGATGATATGGGAGTGAATTCTTTAAGCTTTTGGCCCCCGAAATTGGTAAAATGCTGATGAACTTTTTCAACTCCCCTAGATACTTTAATGCTGCAACCATAAAAGTTCTGCCAAAACCAGGGAGAGCTTTGGATCTTCCGTCATCTTACCGACCCTTTTCATTACTAAACACCGATTATAAACTACTTACGAAAATCTTAGCTTAAAGACTTAAGGTCATTTTGCCTGACATAATTCATCCGGACCAAACGGGGTTTATCTGGGGCAGACACTCGGTGGTAAACATAAGAAAAGTTCTAGCCGCTGTGCAACAGGCTGAGCGCAATGAGGGTTGTGACCCAGGGATGATCCTGTCGCTTGACGCAGAAAAAGCGTTTGACATGGTCACCTGGGATAATTTACAGGAAACATTACAGAGGTTTGGGTTTCCAGAGGGGTTTGGTATGATGCTTAATGCGCTCTATGCTGATCCATATACTTGTGTTATGGGGAACGGAATTACCTCTGAAGCCTTCTTTATCCAAAAGGGTACATGGCAGGGGTGCCTTTTTATCGCCCTTCTTGTTCGCTATAGCACTCGAACCTTACGTAATCTATCTGGCTTTGTAGGTATAAAAATTAATGGCATGGAACTTAAGTTAGTCATGTTTGCAGATGACATGTTGCTATTTATGTCGCAGCTACATGAATCTATCCCAGCAGTGTTGTCCCTTATAGAATTATTCGGATCAATCTCAGGCTTCAGGGTTAATTTCACAAAATCTGAGGCAATGTTGCTTTCAAAGTCCCAACCTCAAAATGTCATACCTTCTCCAGATGCTTCCCATCTCACCAACAAATTTAGATATCAATAAATGCACAAAGCACTTTATCAAATTTATTTGGCACAGTAAAAAACCCAGAGTTGCAAAAGCTAGACTACAGGTACCTAAGAGAGAGGGAGGTCTTGGGTTTCCAGGTATAAAAAAATTTGTTCATGGAGCACACTTCCGCTATATATCTGACTGGCTGCTTTATAAAAGCACATATACCAACTTGCTTGTCTCGCCCTTGGCCCTGGGAGCCTTATTACATCTTCTGAAAACAAATGATCCCTGAGAGGGTGAGGGATAATATTTTATTCATAGATTCTTATAATTCATGGGTTGATATTCATAGAACTCTTAAGCGAGATATTACTAAAACTCCATATAATACGCTTGGCCTTTAAGCCATGTATGCAGAATCCTCTTTTCCTGACATGGAGAGATAAGGGGATTAAAGCTATTTGCGATGTTTTTGACCCTGGGAGCCGTATATGTGCTTTCGATGCACTTCAAGACAAGTTTGGGATACTGAATAAGCACTTTTATATGTACTTGCAAGTACGTCACTATGCTCAAACGATTGATGGTGACTGGGGTTACAAGGACACACCGATCGGAAAATTATTAACATTTTTAAAATCTCATCCGTTTCATATAAGTTACTTGTCGGATGTACTCTGCACAGACTCAGGTAAATTGTGGGTAGGCACACTACGGGCTTGGAAAAAGGATATTCCTGAGTTTGAGTCTGTTGAAAAGCCTTTGACATATTTTGAATCTGTTATGAAGGCGCTAAAGTCTTCACAACTGCAAGAAATCCATTTCAAAACGATAAATAGAGCATGCATTTCTCAGGCGCAGCGGAAACATGTGGTGGCTGAGGAAACAGGGATTTGTTTAAAGTGTCATGCTTCCAGAGCAACATACATACACAATATGTGGGAGTGTGGTAAGATCAGCAAATTTTGGGATAAGGTTCTGGTGTATATTAATTCCATACTGGGTCAGCAGTTACCTAAGAATCTGTTAGCACTTTTATGGGCAAACTTTGAAGCGTGGTTACCTAATCCTGTCGTACAAGTAGATATACCATTATTAGCAATAATAGTAACGGTCACAAGGAGAACAATTCTAAGAAACTGGACGAATAAAGCCCACCCTTTTTGAATATGGTCAAGGATGCTCTTCTAGAGTTGGTATACTTGGATCGGAGGTCCACACTACCAGATATTGATACAGGGGTAACTAAATTTTATAAAAAGTGGGGCACATACATCGAGTTCCTACCACCTGACCAGGCCAGTCACATTATGCAACCTTTTGAACAAACATCGTGTTTTCTCCTTAGGAAATTGGAGGGACAAGGGGTGATGCAGGAGTGATCCTATATTTGTAGTGAAGTTTCAGCATCTCCAGCTTGGTTGCTATTGTCGTCAACCATAACCTTACTCTTACATTATTTGATGCATTCGGGTATCGAAGTGACCAATACGTGCCGGAACCTGGAGAAAAGGCAATTTAGGACAAAAAAGGGAACTTATGGTGATGCCACTTGCTAGACCAAGGCTGTAGAGAGTATTTCAATTTGGATAGTTTTGTTATGTTATATGTGTTCTGTTTTGTTTTATTTTATTTCTTTTCTCAGGCTATTTGTCTTGCAGTGTAAATCTTTAAAAGTCACAGTCTGACTGATATTCACTATGTAATTCATTACAAGCTGTAATTATTTGCTATGTTTTGAAAATTCTTAATAAAAAATGTTTAACACAAAAAAAAAAAAAAAAACATAAAAGCCCTACAACCGCAGATGCAGACGCATCCACATAAGACATACAATGACATGACTAATCAAAGGAGACAATATATAGTCAAATGTTATAGGTGTAGGAAAATTGGACATAATGTAAGAGTGGAAGAAATCATTCAGGATATAGCAATGATTACTGGAAACCCCAACAGGGGCCTTATAGACCAGGGAAGAAGGTGGTGAAAGGTTTGATGACAAGAGAGTGGAACATGCCATCTCCCATGCCAGGAGGGATCAGGCAACTGGTCCCCAAAACCAATGAGGATCAGGTCATACCTGTGATCTCATGCAGATAGGATTGATTAGCGGCCCATATGAAGAGCCTAATTTAGGGGTCAAAATTGCAGGCATTAATCAAACCTTTCTAGTGGACACAGGGGTGGCCAGATCTGTACTAACTTCTCCTCTTCATTTACCCTTAACCAGGAAAACCATACACGCAGTAGGAGTCTCAGGGGAGGTGCAACAGTATTCTCTAACGACACCTACAGAAGTTGGTCCTTTGCACACTAAACATTCTTTTCTCCTTGCAGCATCAGCTCCTACCAATCTCCTCAGACGGGACCTGCTGTGTAAGATGGGTTGTGTGATTTATTGTACTCCTGATGGTGTATTTTTGGATATTCCAGGGTCCCATGCACAGGAAGTTCAGGACATGTTAGAGGCTCCTCCTAAGTTAATAGTTCTTTCCCCTGGTAAAATGCAGTTCCCAACACAGGTAGAGGAAATGTTGTCACAGTTACCAGGTCCCCTGTGGACCAAGCATGGACAAGACACTGGATTAATGGCTAATGTATCACCAGTCATGGTAACACTAAAAAGTGGCAGGCAAGCGCCAAAAATACCCCAGTATCCATTGAAACCTGAGGTAGAAATAGGTGTACTTCCTGTCATGGAACAGTTGTTACAGCAAGGGATCCTGATATGCACCTCTAGTGTGGCAAATAGTCCCATATTCCCGGTCAAGAAGGCTGGGGGGAGGGGTTATAGACTCGTGCAAGCTTTGAGGGGTGTTAATAAGGTTGTAGAGAGTCAGTTCAATGTAGTGCCAAATCCAGCTGTCATATTGATGCAGATTCCTGCGACCTCTACTCATTTTACCGTAATTGATTTGTGTTCTGCACTCTTTTCTATTCCCCTACACCCTGACTGCCAGTACCTTTTTGCATTCTCATTCAGAGGGGTACAATATACATGGACACGGTTACCCCAAGGTTTCATTGACAGCCCAAGCATCTTTTCTCAGGCTTTGCATGATTGTTTGCAATCTTTTCAACCCAGTAATGGTTCGGTTTTGATACAGTATGTAGATGATTTGTTGTTATGTTCTGAATCTTTTGAGGCATCATTGTGTGATACTAAAGAGTTATTGTTTCATCTCGCATGAACAGGACACAAAGTATCTAAGGAGAAGTTGCAGCCATATCAGACCAAAGTCAAGTACTTGGGACACTGCCTTACCAAAGGGTTACGACATCTGGCAGAGGACAGAATCAAGGCTATACAGGAAATGACACTACCGCAGAATCAACAGCAAGTTCGTTCATTTATAGGAGCGTGTGGGTACTGCAGGAATTGGATTCCTGGGTTTTCCATACTAGCATTTTCATTACAGGAGCTAATCTCTGCTTCTAAGCCTGACCGTGTAAAACACACAGAAGAGTCAGAGCAGGCCTTTAAAAATTTAAAGGAAGGTTTAATGTCAGCATCAGCTCTTGGAATCCCTGACTATACTAAACCTTTTGACCTATATTGCACGGAAGCTGTTGGTTGTGCGACAGGAATCTTGACACAGAAGCATGGAGATGCCAACAGGCCAGTGGCATACTACAGTGCCCAGCTAGACACCATAGCTAAGTCACTCTCGACTTGTCTCAGAGCAGTGGCGGCTGCTGCTCTTCTGGTCAGTAAAAGTTAAGATGTAGTATTAGGCCATGATTTGACTGTACTTGTACCACATGCTGTATCTGCCCTGTTAAATTCTGCTCAGACTAGACACGTCTTCTCTTCACAGTTTACAAGATTGGATCTGGCGCTTATGGCACCTGCTAATATCACAACGAAACGGTGTAAAAGGGTGGAGTAGATTGGGTCTGGTATCGGAGAGGAGGATGGGTACCAATTAGATGGTAGTATGGAATCATGGGCTATGCCCAACATTATAGGTTCCGAGTATGAAAAACGCTCTAACTCTGAGGAGAAAGATCAATGTAAGGGATTATCATCTGAGGAATATTGCATTTGTAAGACTTGCGCCCCTGTGATGTAAGAAAATTGTGTACAATTGTGTCAAACTAAATATAACCCTAAGTTTGACGGGTGCCCATTAGACCATTATCATGCTTTGGTGGGGAAGGTCTTGAACCAAAGTGAATGTTGGGTATGTTCCCATGTACCTCAGAGACAAGACAATTTAGGTTTGATTCCAGTCCCTTTAAACAACTCTGAGGAACTTCAATTGTGGGGTGGGAGGCCATTGGCAGAGAAATTTAATCCCCTAGTCTTAGACTTAGGCAATATTCCACAAACAAATCTCTAATGTGTATTAATTTTAATATGTGATTAGGTTATTGGGAAGCCGTATGGCATAATCACACTATGGTATACTCCGCAACAGCTGATAGTGAGCCCATACTTACTAAAAGGGTACAGGAGGTCAAGAGTAGGAAAGGCTTTCAAACAAAAATATCTGTGGGAAATGTTCATCCTGAATATTGTCAAGATATAATACAGGAGAATACATGCAAGTCACAATTAAAAATGTTGGGTAAAGGGAGCTTTATAGGAGAATTGTGCCAATTGCACCATAATGTACATTTAATCCTCCCAGGTGATGTGTACTATATTTGTGGGAAAAGAGCCTATAAGTGGCTAGCCCCAAATTCCCAAGGTTTATGTTTTTTGGGTAGGATAGTACCTGAAGTACTGACCGTATCTCATGAGACTATGCTTAACATTCATAGATCTAGTCCCCTACCTTATGTACATGTCCCTTATTAACACAAGTATAAAATAAGTGTGCCACATCAAGGTAAACCTTTGGCCACTGATTTAATCAACAAATCAACAGGATTCCAATTCTTGGTAGTGCTAGATTTTACAAGGATTGCTAGAGGTACCCTTAATTATAAATATATCCACCCACTAGCAAATTTAATTGATAACATCACTGACATGTATGATGACACTTTTCGTTATACAGGTTTAGAGTTACAGGCCTATAAGAAAGAGTTGATACAACATAGAATGGTTCTAAATTCCTTGACTGCTGTCACAGGAGGTTATTGTGTCACTCTGGCCACTCAATTTGGAGTTTAGTACTGTAACTATATCACCAATAATACTGAGGACCCACATGAAGTCATTGGGTCGGATCCAGAACTTGAAGATTGAAGATTCAATGAAAAATAGCTACTGTGCATGCGTAGCAGCTATTGTACGTAATCTGCGTATCATATATCGTATATATATATATATATATATATATATATATATATAGTATATATATGCGTATATCCACAGACGGCCGTAGTTCTGGATTCGGCCCATTGACCATAAAATGGATGAAATCCTTCAGTTGAAATGGGAGTTCTATAGGTCACATAATATATCTCTGTCCACTGTAGGAGAGGAAGTTGTAGGATGGGTGTCATGGTTGAACCCAGTGAATTGGTTCTCAGGATTAGGGGACTGGGCAAAAGCACTAGCTTCCGGATGATAAAACTTTTAGTACTGGTAATGGGTGTTATCATGATAATCGTGTTGAGTAGGAAATGTGTTCAAGAAATCATAAGGTGTAAAGGTAAGAAAACGGAATAAGTTTGGACTGTGACTGAGAGCATAGAATTAACTAACAATGTTTTATTGTATATTCCAACTTTAGAAGATGTTTAGGTCGATAGATTGAGTGGTGTATCGAAGGGTGATCTGTGGAAACAGAAATAAAAACATCACTATCAATCTCAAAATATAAAAATGAATCTTTGCATGGGGCAGAGAAATACAATCAGACAACGGAATGCTTTTTCTGAGGCTTCAAAGGTTTCTCATAGACAATGCGACTTTATTATCAAGGAGCAATGATTAATTTATAACTTACATCCTTGTCAACAAGTGAGTGTAAGTTTGTGCTGCAAACAAGATCTTACTCATTAGTAAGTTGTATTTACACATCAGAAGGATACCTTCTGGAGCACAAATTTTATTAAGTATTCATGAAGCAAGCATCCTGTCTTTGAAGGTTATAAAAAAACCAGGAGTTTATGGTATTATAAATAGGGATATAGATATATATCGTATATATAGTATATTTTACACTATAACAACTTTTTTTGACATAATTTCATATAGAACTTGTTTATGTTTAATGTCTGTATACTTTCCTATTTATTAAAACTTTGCTTTATCTTCGCAGATGGTTCAATCAGCAAATAACCATTGAAATAACAATTGAATGTTTTAATTATGTAATGTTTATATTCATAGTGTATTTAATAATATTGTATTAGTGTTGCTGTTATCTGCCGTAAGATTGCATAAAGCGGCTGCAAGTTATGGACATTATTAGATTATTATATGATATGTGCTTGTCTGTGAATTATGCTGATGAACCAAGGAAGTAAGAACAATAGAAGACCCTGAGACCAATGATGAGCTAAGGATCCAGGATGGTCGTGAGATTTCTTCAATCAACCTGCGTTCGGTTACCCTTTTGATCCTTACTGTTAAATAGCACTCTGCCTTGGTGTTGGAGCCCAGATGACTTTGTGAGACGTCTTGCCAGTGACTGGTCGCCCTGCTGTATCAGGAGACCTGCACTGCTGTATCAGGAGACCTGCACTGCTGAGATAAAACACACTTTTTGTGGGTTGGACCGCATCTTCATTTGCGTATAATTGCGTACTGCCGCACTTGGTACTTTCGGGGTATACTGACTCAACACCAATTAAACCAAAAACACAGCAAAAAAAGAAACAGGGTATGGAATTGTGTAAAAGATAATAATGAATAAATTCACTTTAGTAAACAAGTGAAAAAGGACCTGTTTTTAATATACACAAAATAAAATAAATAATCATATAATACACAATAAAATGAAAAAAGCAGCTGCTTGAAACACACAAAACCCTATGTATATACCCTGAAAAATGAAAAAGAGCGCTATAAAAAGTCCAAAAATCAACTAATGTCCCAATGATGAGGCTTTAAATGTGAGGTAGTTACAGGTGGTAAGATAGATGGTAGTAGATATTCACTTTGTAATACCACCATAATATAGTCTCTATAGTCCTTAGATAAGACGTGGAAAGAGCTGTAAAATATCCAAATTGAATTGGAGCTGAAGCATAAACTGTGGGGTTATACGTGGATTGCCAGTGTGCAGATGATTATAACTGCCGGCAATCACAGCCAGGAGATGATGAATTAGGAGGTAAGTCCGCAGTTTTTTATTGATTACCTGGCCTTAGAGAAGCGGTGAGGGGTCCGACAGCCGCCGGGTGTTCCCATCTGATAACTCTACACACCGCAGCTTCCTTTGGCGTGGTGGTATGGAGTAATGCACACGGCTGAATGGAATAAAATAGGCAACTGACTGAACAGCCCATTTTCATATGAAAATGAGCATTATCACATGAAAATGAAGGTTTTAATATTTACAAACCATGGATCGTCATGATAAATAGAAGTTTCCATGACGATCCATGTAAACATCGGGGGTCTCCGCCGGCCTGTTCTTTTCAGAGCAGGCCGGCAGTTCATAGTATTTATGAAATGTTGGAGTGGAGTTTTACACTCCGATCTCAGCTGAACACTAAGGCCAGCTCAGGCTGGCGTTAGTGCATTTATCCCAGCAATCTCCCCATATTACCCCCTTTTCCTCCCACTAATAGCTGTTATTATGGGGAGGAAAAGGGGGGAATGTATGGGGAGACCACTGGAATAAACCTTAATGTGGAAATTTAAGAAAATAAAAATAAAAAATGTTTTGTGGTTTTTTTTATTTTTCAATAAATAAATACATTTAAAATATTAATTACAATAAAAAAAATTAAGAAAAAAGAAAAACTTACCTGTCCAGGAGATACATCCGACTCTGAAGATTTCAGAGTCCCGATTTGAAGACACTGCGCTTGCGCAGTGTTTTTCATGCCGGGACTTGAAATTTTCAAAGTCCCACATGGGAGTCTCTGTACATGCGCAGGACTTCATTCATCCGAGGTATGAATGAAGTCTCCTGCAATGACCACAGAGATCATCGCGGGACCTCGCCAGAGGGGTAAGTATTAGTATATTTAATGAATGAAGATGCCAGGCTCACTGCGCGCCGAAGCAAGCCTGAAACAGCTTCATTCATTTGAAAACGTTAAGGTAAGTAAATAGACCCCATAATTAGTACAGACTTCTTAATAAAAAAATCATTTGAGAGGAACACATAAAAAAATGTCTGTACTACATCCGGTCAAGGGCTTAACTACAATTTGGCACAGTAGGTTTCTGAAAGCTACTATGTTGTATTGCTATATTTGTCAATATTTAAAATCCACCCTCAAATTATTTAAGGATTCATAATTATGTATTTGGGATCTCTTGGGAGTATTTCTGTATTTCCCACTATATTTCTTTTTTATGGTCTGATCCCCCCAAAAAAGCTACTCCACCAAAATTACTGAAAAAGCTAATGCTGGTTATCAGGATGAAAGAGAACTAAGAATCCCTGTTTCTACTGATTTAAAGAAAGGTAAGCAATGTTATAAAGCAATAATAAATTAAAATAAGATGGGTTGCATAGGGAGAGGAATTAATAGCAAAAAGAGAGTAATAAAGTAATAAAGGCATTGCATATGGCATTGGTATGATTTAATATAAAATAAAATTATATATACAACTATTACTGCCTCTGAAGAGACACACCATTCTGCAAAAGTTATGGTATCAGTCTCTAACCTGAAGCCAAAGACGTTAGACCAATATATGGACAGATGTCAAAAAGTAATATAACTGACTGTTCATAAACAAAAATAAAGAAAAAGGAAACCTTTAATAAAAAAAAATCTAATAGATTATCATGCAGTGTGTGTTCCAAATATGATAAAGATGATTAAAAAATATATCCTGACTAACCCTTAAAACATTCTTTGTGTGTTTAACTTTTTTGCAATGAATTATTTTTTTGCAATGCAATAATTTAGCAGTGTGAGATTTTTCAGCTTATGAAGATAATATATGCATCACATATAGCTCTAATCAAATCACAGTTTGATTTCTTTAAAAAAATGAAAAACAGTATATATGCAATATTTGAGCAATTGACACTACACTGAAGTATTATATTATTATACTGTCATTTTATACTTTGGGCCTGATCCAGACCTACGCTCGGGTGCGTTTTTACGTTGTTTGTATGCCTAAAAAATGGCCATTTGTACTTACTGCACATGCACCGGGCAGGTGTTACGCAACAAAAATCTGTGCATATGGGCCTTTATCGTACCAGCCTCATAACAATGCTCGAGAGGGCGTGACTGCCATACGAAATCCGTAAATACACACCGAGGGCAGGGTGAGGCATTTAAATCGTACAGTATGGGCGTGCTAAGTGTCGTATCTAAGCAAGGAGCTTACGGACGCCCATGGTTACGCTCAGGTTTGCTTGGCATAAGACGGCATAAGTAAGTACGAACAGGGGGAGTGCCTAGGGGAGTGCATCATAGGTATGCTGGCGTAAATATGCTACGCACAAGAGCGTTTCATGAGCGTAGGTCTGTGTAGCTGTGTAGCGCGTGCAGCCTCTAGAAGCTTCAGATGTGAGGAGCGTGAGGCTGTTAGGGAGTTTGGCGGGCAGTTGGTGTGAGGAAAGTGGAGAGAGACAGTTGATGTCAGTGAGGGGAGCGATGAAGGAGGGCTAAGTTGCTGTGTGAGAGGAGAGGAGACAGCGGTGCGGAGAAAGAAATGAAGAATTAGTGGGGAGAGTTGGAGACAGCAGTTAAAAGATCAGCAGGGAGAGAGAGTGATTGACGGTGCCGAAAGGGGAAAGCATTGGTGATGGGGCAGTGAACCGAAGAGATTGACAGAGTGTGTGCTGGAGGTCGCAGTGAAGCTGTAAATGGTGCTGAGGGTCGGAAGGAGACTTGCAGACAGTGCTGAAGCTGTAAAACATTGCTAAGGGACGGAGTCAGTATATCGTGATAAATCAGCAAAAGGCGCTGGAGAGGCAGTTGACATGTGAGGAGAGTGGTGTGATAAAAAGTCAGTTGATATGAGGCAGAAGAAGGAGAGGGTGCATGGGAATTTGGCTGACAGAATTGTGAATAATAAGGGCTAGTGGTGTTGGAGAAGCAGGGGTGTAAGGAGCCAGTCTGTCAGGAATGCAGTGCTGACAAAAGAAGTTGGAGGCTGTTTTAAAGATTTATAGTGAAGGTGTCCGGAAAGGTGCTGTTTACTAAAGAAGGCAGCGGGCAGCTGAGAGAGAGATTAAAGACAATAAGAAATATTAGGATATAACTGTACAAGAGACCAGACCTGAAACTAAGAATTTTAAGTGTAACCTCCTGTCCCTAAAGTAATGGAGAACCACTCACACTGTGAAGAAGTACAGGTGTAGAAACCCTGATTAATTACTATGTTTGAATTGTAAATTGTAAGATAATAAATTGTAAGATTTAATATGTCTGTAGGGATTTGTTTGCATAGAATTTCAAGTGTGCTTAAATTAGTTCTGAAGCAAATAATTTAAATTTGGTAATTGTATTCAATCTGTTAGCTATTACATTGTGACCAAGTAGAAAATAGACACTGTAACAATTATTATGTTCTTGATGTGGGAAAAGGAAAATAGTTACTAATTTCAGTACCGAGAGTATTGTCATAATATTACTGTAGAATGTTATTTTACATTTGGTTCACTGTGTACGTTCCGTTTCATTGTTACAAATAAGTTTTCTGATCATCTTTAATTGAATTTAATTAGTAAAAAGAAAATATTTATTAAAACCAAATTTATTTTACTAAACCCTGGTTCTAAAAGTTTCTGAGTTTTCTTTCATTGCTCACACCTCTCTGCAATCCACCAATACCATCAATTTATTTAAACCTGTAGCCCTTACCACCCAGGTACTACATATGCTGAGCCTTGTAGTTCTATCAGCAAAGCATGGCTAAGGCTTTCAAGCATGCTGCGGACGGTTTTCCTGGCTCGCAGGGTGAATTGTCACAAAATCGCCTCTAGGCAATGGAGAATTGCTAAATGGCACGATTTTACTGCGAGTTTGTCAGAGCGACCTTTGTGGATACTGGGAGTTGTATGTGTAACATACAAAAAATCACACTGGCAATTTTTGGTTCAGCGATTTTCAAGAGGCTTAAACTCACGTGAGTTTAGCTTTAGTGAATACAGTGATTTGATATTCACAGCAAACTAACGCGATTTTAGAAAAATCACGTTTTGTAAATATACCCCCTAGACTCTGAATACTCTACACATATTTGAGGGTTTTTCTAAAAATCTGTGTCTCTTGAAATATGGATTCAGCAAAGCCTAGAACATCATTACGGCTCAACAAAGGGGCAAAATACAAGGCCTTAGTGGCAGAGGGATCGATTAATAGACTTTTGTCTAATGGCCAGAAATGTAAGTATAAATAAGTCTTTTTACCTGTCTTCTGTTTTCAATTTATTATGCATAACTGTTAATGTCTTTTCCTATTTTTAAATATAATGTTTAAATGAAATTAGTTTAATTGGTTACTGGAAGAAATATGTGACATGCTAAGTTAGCAAATATGTTCTATTTTTGCATATAGTTGAGAATAAAATTAAGCTCAGGGCAAAAAAAGACCCTACCCTGAGCCATGCAACGATGATGGCAGCTATCAAGTGACCAGCAAGTAGGTGATTCTACTAAGGGAAATACACTCTTTACCAAATTACTCATTACATGTAAACCAAAACTGTATATTATATTGTTAATCCTCAGTGTATAAGACAGGATACAGGGCCTACTGACCTGCTTTTGCTTTATCATAATAGCTGAGATTTCTCAGATATTTGGGGCTCATCCCAATGAATCCAGATGCTGAGATAACTGATGGCTCTTCCAACATTGAGTGAGTAAATACAGGCGCAGTAATGTGACATTCAACTGCAATTTCATGTCCTGTTATCAGACGAGGTCATTTTCACAAACCATTAACTATTTCTATACAACATTGAAAGATATTGTCAATAAACTATGATTATCTGTGTTCCTTTAGTGTGAAAGGGTACAG
This sequence comes from Limnodynastes dumerilii, assembly GCA_011038615.1. Classification (NCBI taxonomy): domain Eukaryota; kingdom Metazoa; phylum Chordata; class Amphibia; order Anura; family Limnodynastidae; genus Limnodynastes; species Limnodynastes dumerilii. The sequence goes on from WWET01007104.1 coordinate 30,030, forward strand.
GTACTGTGTACAAGTGGGTGTAATGAAAGGTCAGTGGTCTGTCACGGGAAGAAGGCAGGAAAATAAGAAAAATTGTAGATCTGAGAAATATAAGAGAGGGGTCAGAAGTGTTTTGAAGATGAAGGAGAGACAGTGATCATATAAAACAGAGTGGACATTGGTGCAGTTGCTATAAAAGGGTGGATCGTAGTGTTTGTAGAGAAAAGAGGTATATGGCGCCAAATACAAACCTAAATGACTCCTTGAAATCACGATATATCTAAAAATTTATTGAAACATTTAACATTTAAACACAACACATATTAAGGTAAAACTAGGTAGAACTAGGTTTGAAACCATTATTAATGGTAGCTTTGAGGTATTTACTATTAGAGAATTCATCAACTGTGGTATGCCCTACGTAATATAGGCACTCACTTGTAGTTGCAATCTGTATTACGTTGGACGCACCACAAGACCTCTAAGAGTGAGATTTGGAGAACATAGGCGACATATTCAAAACAAATGTATTGCACATAGCGTTTCTAGGCACTTTGCCACAGTACATGATGGTAGTTTGGATACCTTGGAAGTTATAGGTTTAGAATTTGTATCACCCACGGCGAGAGGGGGGGGGCGCTTCAAGTCCTTATGTAAACAAGAAGTGTACTGGATACACCAATTAAATTCATTGTCCCCAGAAGGACTGAATCAAAATATGGAATTGAATGTGGTCCTCTAAACTCTATTATTTCTTTATTGCTATTTATTAATTTTTGGTATATCTTTATATATTCTTATATCCATCCTGTTTTTTGGTTTTGTTTCTGCCTTGTTTTTGATTTTTGATTTAATTTTTACTCTGTATTTTATTTCAAAAATATGGCACAATACATACTGCTTGATAAATCAACTACCATTTTTACATCATGGTCGCCTCTTGTTATGTATGTTATTAATTCATTTGATCATGTTCAATAATATTCTTTTATATAATCATCTGGTTAATTAATTCCCATATTACATTTAAATAGCCATTCATTCATTTTTGTATAGATGTATCCTGTCATATCCTGTTTGGTTTATTGTTGGTTACATTTATGTGTATGTTGCTATATGCACTATATATATATTTTTTGTCATTATTCATTTTTTTATAATATTAATTAAAAATTAGATTTACGTTTATTTACTAAATATGTTTATTGATTTTTTTACGAAATTTTTTTCCTAATATATGACTCCTTGAGATCATTGTCATAGTACTTGAAGTTCATTTTTGTTTCCATCTCCCTTTTCCTTCTCAATATTGTTGAAATTGTGAAGGAACTTCAAGGTGGTCTAGTTTGAGACTAATTAACTCACCATAAAGGAGGTACTATGACCATTAAACACTTACCCTCTGATGAAATCACAGCAGTGTGATGAAACGCGTAAGGGCGTTTTAATTTTACCACTATTTACCTATTGGAATTACAATACCCCAATTTTGAGATCCTTTTGCACAAGTGGCAGTTCTACTACCATATCCCAATCATGAAAGTTGGACCCACTGGACATTTTGCACCGCAATCTGGGACCAGATATTTCATCTACCCGCCGACGCTGACACTCTCTGGTTCACCTGTATTGGTTACCGGTTGAGCTCTGTCTCCCGGGATAGCCATCGGATGTCGGTGAGGTTTTTCCATTCATCCAGCCTCCAGATTGCCACTAGCGCTGTGTTGCTCCGTGTCGACTAAGCCAGCACCTTTGTACGGGCCATTTAGACTATAATCCATATCCACAGTCTACAACTCACTTGGCTATAGTCCCGCCATCCTTTACCACATCCAGGATAAGTTCCTAATTCTACGAGCTACTTACCATCATCACCAACTCTGCAGTTAGTAAGATCCATGTATCTACCTGCATAAGATTGCACCTGCCGATTGCCTCGCACTGCTTTTGTTACGGAAATCATCTCTCACCCATCGACGCTGATGCCCAGACGGATTCGTTCATAGTGCTTGCCAAAAGTCCTAATCTTTGGGATATTCGTCTGTTCAGGTGAAAGTTTTAAACCGTCTATTGTCCATCTATACAGCAGTGCTTTGAGTCGACAGAGCTGGCTTTTCCATACGGATCCACTCAGTGTGTAGTTCACTTTGGCTGGTAGCAATTCCAGTCTTTTACATCTATCGTGCCTGGGCTTATGTCCTTCACCCAACAGGTTACCTGTGTACACTACCAACCCTGCGGGGAGTACGATCTACGTATCCACCTTCAAGTGAGCGACCTCCTATCCTATCAGGTACTTTTATTATCCACATTGCCAATTTGATACGGAGTGCAACACTACTCTTTGTGTGTGCAAAATTGCTGGGGGGAACGATCCCTGCAAGACTTTTTACTACGGTCATTGTCAATCTATCCACCTCCTATTGCGCACATAAACTGCTCATTGATTCTCAATTGTACCTCCATTGTTACAATATTTCCAATATTTGCGTTTTTTTTACAATAATATGTGTTGTGTCTAAATGTTAAATGTTTCAATAAATTTTTAGATATATCGTGATTTCAAGGAGTCATTTAGGTTTGTATTTGGCGCCATATACCTCTTTTCTCTACAATCCCGTGGTTTTTTCTGACAGGCTCCAGACCTGTTGAGGTTGGCAGCCCACATATATATGTATGTATATTTTTTTATATATATATACATATATATATTTTTATATAGTGCTGCACATATACATTTTTTTATTTTTTATTTTGCTAGTGTGCGCTGGAATTTGTTTATATTTTGTAGTTGGATCGTAGTGTTAAGGTTATAGGCCCTATACAACGGAATCAACCTTAAAGCATTTAAGACAATTAAAACCACATTATTAAACTGAAAGGCTTTAAACAAATCATTGCTGAGATTCACAAATTAAAATATAGATGGAATGAGTTGACAACATATTACTAAGGAATGGCCTTTACAGGAGTAAAACTACATTTTAAAGACTCAAGAAAAGTATGTTCCCCAGTGAAATAATTGGTCAGAAAAAACACTATATACTGTACTTTGGGACAATAATATATACATGAACATATATTTATATGTAGTAACTATATATGGGTGTAGATCGCCGCTGCAAACGGCCCTTTTTCGAAAGGGCCAGTCTCTTCCACCCTGTTTGGAACTGGCTGGGAGTTCGATTGCTTTTGCCTTTCAGAGGCAAAGCAATCGATCCCCAAAAAACATGGAGCTCCGAATGGTAAGTCTAAATTTTACCCCAACCATTTCCCCGATCCTTAACCTATCCCTTCCATGACCCTATCTCTCCCCTTCCATTACCCTAACCCTTCCCCGCAGCCTAACCCTTAACTCCCCTCCCTACAGCCTAACCCTAAGACTTCCCTTTCCCTAGCTTAAACCTAATACTCCCCTTCCTTTAGCCTGACCCTAAGACTCCCTTCCTGCAGGCTGACCCTAACCCTCCCATTCTATTACCTTAACACTAAGCCTCGCTTCCCCAGAGCCTAACCCTAAAATTCTCCTCACCTCTGAGGTGTTACTCGCCTCTCTGGCAGTTTCCAGTGCAACAGGTCTGGCATATTCTAAATGGTTGCAGTTTTCAAATAGAGACTGCCGAAAATCAGTTTTCGGATGTCTCTACTTCTAAAAGGCAGCATTCACGGTGGCGACTCCTACCGCTATATACAGGACAGTTTGTTCATATGCTTATGCACCATGAGACTGAATGGCAGTCAAGGGCCAAGGATCTTCCTGTTTCTAACCATTGGTTCCACATACACTGAAGAGGCATCAAATTAAAAGACTATTGAAATGAGAAGTGTATTGTAATACTGATACAACAGCCCCTTTTCTGAACAATTATATACATATAACAGGGGGTTACATTGTAAATTAAAAGCCCTATTGCAGCAAAACCATCTACAGTGATGCCTCCATTTCATGCAATGCCTCACATTCACTTACCCCAACAATAAGAGATCTGAATAATAATAATAATAATAATAATAATAATAATAATAATCATCATCATCATCATCATCATCGTCGTCATAATAATAATAATAATAATACTATCGCTAGGAATGAAAATAAATATTAAAAGTTATGTCCTCTTATCTGGTAACACTTGTATAGTATGCCTTACAGGTCAGAAACCACAGGTGTTTCCATCAACAGCAGCCCAGTGGAGATCCCATGTTTCTATATATTTGATGAACATAACTATGCATGTTGTTGCTAAGGTGATACAACTATAACTATATATCATAGTATACAAATCATAAATTAATATTATTAGATTGATTGATTAATTAATTAATTAATTACAATGGAACAAAGTTATTACATGCATAGCTCCCAACATCACAACATGACACAATAAGACCAACGCTCTATCTGTATAAGCTCTGCCTTCTTCTACTCAGAAGCATCCATATTTAAGGAAAATGGAGGCTAAAGGTGCCCACATACTATGGGCCTGATTCAGAGATACGATTTCCACGGCACTTAGGAGCGTATATTTAAGATCCTAGAAAATTCGCAAAACTGCGCATGCGTAGTAATAGTGCAACGCCGTCTATGTAGCGGTTAGGAGCGTAAATTCGCTAAGAGCGTAAGTTTGAATCGCACGCAAGCACTTAAGATCTTAAGTGCAGCGAATCTTTAAGATCTTAAGGATTTGCATGGAAATGGGCGGGGGGAGGCAGGGAAATGAGGGAAAGTGGGCGCGGACTGACACTTAGGATCTTAAATGAACGCTACCACGTCACTTAAGATCCCAAATGACAGCGTAGAGTTAGGGCTAGTCAATGGTGGTCTAAGTTTAAGATCCATCGCTGTTTGCAAGGGGAGTGACTCTTTATGCAGTGGGCTGGAACCTGCTAGGATCTTAACATTAGATGCGTATATTTGCGATCTTTTCGCAATCGCATCTCTGAATCAG
>WWET01007104.1:40149-47992 GCA_011038615.1 Limnodynastes dumerilii
CACTACATTCCACACATACACTCCATTACACTACACTCCACACATACACCCCCTTACACTACACTCCACACATACATCCCCTTACACTCCTCTCCACACATGCACTCCATTACACTACATTCCACACATGAGACTTGCTGCAAGGACATGGCCTCATCACTGTGTGGTTGCTCAAGCACATAGTTTGCTAAATGAAGCCATTTTTTTTATGTAGACAAGTAAATTATAAGAAAGATATAGTTTTTACACCCAGGAGACTTATGAGGTCAGTTTTGTAAAATATAGTATGTGGGATGATTTTTGCTGTTCAAAATTTGACTGTGTAATGCCGTTTGGACTACTTGATTTTGTATATGGAATATTTGCAATCCGTGTTTCTTCTTTAAATTAATCTAATATACTTAATGTTAGTTTGAAGATATATGAATGCATACAATAAACAATGCATTGTAGATCATGTATGTGTGGAAACATTAATTGAACCTTAATTGAAGTTATATATAGATTGGAGATGCTGCAAAAGGCAGGAGTCAAATTTTTATGTATGTCTCACTGGCACTGAGTTGTGTACAGTATGAACAGCCAGTCCTAGGTGTCCCTAGGCAGAGTTTGGCCAGTGATCCCCCTCCCCACACACTCCCATCATAATCCCTCTTACCCCTACACAGTGGATAGAGCTGGTAAAGGCGCCCCGACAGCCACCATTTTATGAAATCCTGAGGCCAGTGTAGCGGATTGGGGAGAACATCTCTACAGCCCAGTATGTTACAATGTACTTTATACCTCCATGCCACTCCCCAATCTGGGCACACCAGATGGATGCCTAATCTTGCCTGGTAGCAGCGCCAGCACATATAGAATGTGATAACAGATAAGTCCGGCCAATTTAATTAAAAATGAGAAAAACCCTGACCCGATACCCTATTTGACCCCATTTAATTAGGATAGTCTTATATTTATCCCAAACTTGTTTACATTTTTCAGTTGTTTTAAGCCTTAAATAAGAGGCTATTCTACCTAGCAAATACTCTTTCAGTAAAAAAAAAAAAAGAATTTCACACATTTCTTCCACCTTTCAGTTCAATTGCATGCCCATGTTTTTACATGATTTGAATGCCATAGGCCTGACATTAGAGAAACGGGTTCCATATTATTCCTGTAAATAAATCTTAGAAAAATATAATAATAATAATAATAATAATAATAATAATAATAATATTATGAATATACATATACAAACATACACTGTACCACAATGTTAAATTATTATGCTACACAGTAGTGCCTTAAATTCAATATATGACACTATTTACACCCTTCCGTATAATGAGAACAGCATCCCCCCCTCCACATCAATATCAATGTTTGTATCTTTCCTAAAACAGAAGACTGGTGACAAATGAATATAGTTTTAAATAACAAATTAATTTTATTATAAACTTTTATTGCACTTTATATACAGTAAACTTATACATTTCCTTTAGGATATTACATTTTAATTGGAAAGTATTATTTTAGTATCAACCACATAAACCACAGACATGTCTTATACTGACAGGTCAGGGACAGAACAAATCAAACATACATTAAGACTGCTGTGTGACATAAATGAGAATGATGCAAGTAGCCTAGAAGAAAATCTTACTCTGCGCTGATGGACATAGTTCAGCTGAGACAGATATCAGTGTCTCTGACAGCAATGTGGCAGATGGTAAAGTTGAGACAGAGGAGACAGCCATTTTTTCTTATCAGTCACTGTCATGTGCTGTGGTTTGGCTGGCATCGAGGAATAGGAAGAAGAGAGCAGATGGAGCAGGCTGGGAAACAGGATGATGTAGGATGCTCAATAGTTTCCAGAGAATAAAAATACACATTTAAAAAAATAAACACTGAATTTACGATGATTATTGCTAATCTCTCCTAGTGGTGGACTCAGAAACCCCCCTTCCCCTCTGGTTGCAGCCATATTTTTTGTCACAGTTTGATTAAATTATGATGACATGATAATTACTTTAGTTACCAGGTAATAATTTACAGCAAAGTAATTATTCTGTGGCTTCATTTCGGTTGCAGTCCCTGCACAGAAGGAAGGAATTCAGATAATAGTGACATCCGAAAGTTCCTCTTCAGATGTCCCTATTTCAAATACCACTTCATTTTAGAATTATTTTTTAGAATGGGTGAGTATGCAGATCGGCTTACTCGCCCATTCATTTTCGTTAACGCCACCGCGAGATAGTTATGGCCAGGCTGCGGGGAAGGGAGGGTTAGGGTCAGGCTGTGGGGAATGTTGGGTTAGGGTCAGGCTGCGGAGAAGGGAAGGTTAGGGTTAGGGTCATAAAGGGGAGGGTTAGGGTTAGAATAAGAGGAATAGTTGGGTTAGTTTTTAACACTTATCTTTTGGAGCACCGTGTTCGGTGGTCCGGGGATCGATTGCTATGCCTCATTGAGGTATAAGCAATCGAAATCCCAGCCAGTTCAAAACTGGCTGAGAGAAAACGGCCCTATCGAAATTGGGCCGTTCTTACCAGGGTCTCACACACGTTTCAACACATGGTGATCGAAGTTGGAATTTAGAGTGGGGGTTTGGAAATAGGAAGAGAATAACCAATAGCTTTCAATAATATATAGTATAATATATAAAAAATACAATATTTAATGATAAAAACCCTCTATCCCTCCACCCCTCAATACCCCATACATATTACATTAATAGCTGTCACCATCCCTCCACATTACAGTAATACTAGTAATCATCATACATTATAGCTACACCCCATACACTCACACATTAGAGCAATACCCTACAACCCTTATGCACATTGGGGTAACATCGCTGCTCTGCCCCGACACTCCCCCTTGTTGGAGTGTATTTACACTCCCTTACGCCGGCTGAAGGCTACCCTAACTTCAGCCGGCGTAAGGGAGTGCAAATACGCTGGGACGGCGGTGTAAGTAAGATAACGCCGCCCTCCCAGCCTAATTACCCTCCCTCCCCCCGCCTCCCTGCACTAACCTCAGCGTAGTAACGGTGGGGGACGCCCCCTCCAGCGTTACTACGTTGAAGCTACGGACGCCCGATCTGCGAATGGGCGTTTCCGTAGCTACGCCAGGCAACATCTGCCCGACGCATACGCAGATCGGCTTTTTAGCCGATCTTACGCTTACACCCGCCGTAGCTAGTATGGCGGGTGTAGTTCTGGATCAGGGCCATTGTAGCATTATTCCATGACACCTTGACACATCATAACCAATAACTACACCACTTAACACATTATAGCAATATGCTACATCATCCTGGAACCAGGTCCAGCAACAGAAATCTCTGGGCCCGGTACACACATGTTTTTGGGACCCCCCCCCCCCTTTCCTCTTCAAAAGTTGAAAAAAATATATATAATATATCTCCTAGATACATATAACAATATGTTCACTCACCTTTTTGGTTTTGTTCACTCTTCTTTCTTTGGCATCTTATGGGAGAAACAAAGTTGTGACATATCTCTCTCTCTCTCTCTCTCTCTCTCTCTCCACACACACACACACACACACGCACATAAATGGGACAGCATAGATAGATAAATAGATACAATATGATGTAGATAGATAGATAGAAAGATAGATAGATACAGGGCCAGGGCTATGGTGTTTGGCGCCCCCCAAGTTTAAATTTGCGCCCACCTGTTTAACATTTTATTATTATAGTTTCTATGGACCTGATTTAAGCTTAAGAAAGCATTAGGTTCTTAATTATATGCAAACTAGTAGCAAGGCGACATCCCCTGTCACGCCCCCGGTTTTCATGTTCTTAATCAACTTACGAATGCCATAGGGCTAATTTATCTTTAGGTTCTTAGTTGTGTGCATAGGGTGCCTAAATAAGAAAGTTTCTAGCTATCCACACAGAGATGCAATAATTTAAATGCATCCCTCCACCTAATCTTCTTATGTGCGTTCTTAAGTTTTCCTGGCGAGCCCCTTCCTTCTTAAGTTACTACGAACCTTGCAGCAATAGGTTCGTAGTGTTGATTCACAGAAGCCCCGTTCCTGATTCCAACGTAGATTGCGTATAATAAGTTACTATGCATGCGTATTATATCCTTTCCTAAATATACCCACCTAAAAAGTAACGTTTTCTTATCTGTTATTCAGGTTCCATGTAAGCATCATAAAACACAATCTTGTAACCACAGTAAAAGAAAGCAAATCATAGTCGCTACTATAAAATATAGGCAGCATCCTAGTCTCCACTATACAATTCCCATTTCATCCTAAAAACCGCAACAAAATACAGACTATATATCTTAGGGACACATACCCTACAGACATTGGACCGTATTCACAGATACGATTTTGCGTAGTTTTCCGTGCGTATTTTTAGGAGCGGATTAACTGCACATGTGTAGTAACTTTTTCACACAAGTTACATAGGATTTAGGCACAGAAGTCCATTAGGCATTTGCTTCTGAATCACACTTAGGGACACACGTGCGGAGGGGCTTGGTTGTCTTCCATACAGGTGAAGTTATGTGAAGTTTAGCAGGGGGAGGCATTAAAATGAGCTTTTGAGGGCATGGTTAGTCATGTACGCATGTATGTATGTAACATATGCACATAAGTTCACACGTACAGTTAAGGGTGTCCTATGGAAGCGTAAGTCACCGACAACCTGTCCATGCTAGGGGAGAGTCATGGGGGTTGCCTTGCTACTTGCGCACGTATATTTGTGTAGTTTAGACACGCATATCTTTCAATCCGGTCCATTATCCTACTGACCGCTATACCATACAGGCCACCATACAATACAGACTGCATCCTTCCGACCACTGTACAATAAATTCAATATTCTTGTAACCACAACGCAGTTAAAAAAGGCCTCCTTGTGTCACAAACACATAAAACATTTGTAACCATAATACAATAGGAGCACAGCCTTGTAACCACCTAGTTATCCAGTTTGTGTGTGTACAGTGTATATATTCATCCAGTCTCTCCCCCTTGCATGTACTCCCCCTTATGCATCTCCAGTCTCTCAATATTCTCCTTCATGTGTCTCCAGCCTCCCGGTATTCCCATCATGTATCTCCAGCACCCCAGTATTCCTCATCATATCTCTGCAGCCCCCAGTATCCCCATCATGCCTCTGCAGCCCCCCTAATTTCCCCATCATGTCTCTGCAGCCCCTCAGTATCCCCATCATGTCTCTACAGACCCTTAGTATCCCATCATGTCTTCCAGTACCCCCCAGTATCCCCATCATGTCTCTGAAGCCCCCCAGTATCCCCATAATGTCTCTGAAGCCCCACCCGTATCTCAATCATGTGTATCAAGTCTCCCAGTAGCCTCATCATGTGTCTCCAGCCCCCCAGTACTCTGCAGCCCCCTAGTATCCCCATCATGTCTCTGCAGCCCCTCAGAATCCCCAGGATGTCTTTGAAGCACACCTAGTATCCCCATCATGTCTCTGAAGCCCCTCCAGTATCCCTATCATGTGTCTCAAGCCTCCCAGTATCCCCATCATGTCTCTGTAACCCCCCAGTATTCCCATCATGTCTCTCCAGCCCCTCTCAGTATTCTTCATCATGTGCCTCCAGCTCCCAACAGTATTCCCCATTATGTGCCTTCAGCTCCCCTCAGTATATCCCATCATGTGTCTCCAGCCCCCCTCAATATAACCCATCATGTGCCTCCAGCCCCCCTCAATATTCCTAATCATGTGCCTCCAGCCCAACTCAATATTCCCCATTATGTGCCTCCAGACCCCCTCAGTATCTTTCATCATGTGCCACCAGCCCCCTCAGTATTCCCCATCATGTTTCTCCAGCCCCCCTCAGTATCTCCCATCATGTGCCTTCAGTCCCCCTCAATTTACCCCATCATATGCCTTCAACCCACCTCAGTACTCCCCATCATGTGCTTCCAGCCCCCCTCAATATACTTCATCATGTTTCTCCAATCCCCCTCAGTATTCCCCACCATGTTTCTCCAGCCCCTCTCAGCATACCCCATCATGTTTCTCCAGCCCCCCTCAGTATTCCCCACCATATTTCTCCAGCCTCCCTCAGTATTCCCCATCATGTTTCTCCAGCCCCCTTCAGTATTCTCCACCATCTCCCCTTTTTTACTTACCTTTAAGCGCGCTTTCCTTCCTCCCCAGCACTCTTCCTCCTTCATGTGCATACAGGAAGTTCTTGTATGAGCTGCTGCAGCTGTTTAGCCCTGCCCTATGTAATTACTGTGGCAGCCCATACGGGAACCTCCTGTATGAGTGCTGCCAGTCTCCATAGCGGGGAGCTGGGGGGGAAGACCGGCGCCTATCCAGCATGTTGCCGGGATGCACCGCCGGCCCTGGATAGATAGTTACAGTATACTGCAAGATACTGCAATCAACATGTTTTAGCCCAGGAGTAACTAATTTCAAGAACTTACTTTAGTCTGGATCCAGCCCAATAATAGTAATAATAATAATAATAATAATAATAACATATTCCTGTAGATGATATTGTGCTTTGTTTTCAAATATGACTTTCAGATTCATGAAATTAGGTAATAAAGGGTTTCTAAATTCAAATACTACTACTAATCTGTTATATCTATTCCACAAGGTTTAGGAGATTCCCTATGGCTTGCTTATATCTTATATTGATAATACTAATTGCATTTTATTTTACAAACTAAACTGGACTTAATCGACTGAACTATCTTGCTGATTTCTATTTTATCTACCAAATGCCAGTTATAATTAATCAGCTGGACATGTTTCTACATAATACAACGGAATGCAAGGTGACAGATTTTTGCTGAAGGATAACATTTATTTTTAGGATAGATCCATGATGTTGAATTCAGTTTAGTTGAATATTTAATGTACGACAAGAATCTGGGCAGAAGATCAAAAGGGACAATAATGGAAGTAAGAACTTGTCACTTCTTCACAAGTTTTTGAATTAATGACAAAAAATATACTTCTCTTTCTGATTGTTTATAACTAAAGATAGCAGCCTTATATGCAATATATTGATTGTTTATTGTTAATGCTATATTATTTAAGCATACGTTTGGCTTTATTTTAATGTCTGCTCTCTACAGAAGTTAATGGAAGTGCAACAGCAAAATCAAGAGCAAACTGGCACATGTACAAACCATGTTACACAAATTATTCAATTTTTTGCATGAAGAAAGAATATTTTGATTACTCAGATGAGCATTTTTAATCTGTAATTTAGACTTGTTTTAGAAAATATCACCTCTAAAATTTAGTTTGTTCAGTTTTAATTTGCCTCCACTCACAATTACTTCCAATATCACAGAGCAATTTAGTAATGTTAAAACATTTGTTAGATGCCAGATACATATAGGTTCAGTATAAAACATAGTTGCAGACTCTCCCAGAATGTCCGGGACACTCCCGAAATTCGGGCAGTTCTCCCGGTATCCTGGAAGAGCCGACAAATCTACCGCAAAGGACTTGAGGCTCGTGATTTCCACGTGGTTTGCATAAATCGTGCCAATAAGCCCCACCCCCTGCATGAATCCATGGCTTCCATCTGGGATCTCCCAGAGGGAAGCTTTTAAAAGTCAGCAACCCTGGTATAAAATATGTTCATGTATTGAATTTGTGAATTCATTTATCTAGTTATTATTGCAAAGTAAACATCACATTATGCCTACAGTATATATATAATGTCCACAAGAGTGGCACTTTATTAAGAGTAAAGTTGCTCCGGTCGGTGCTCACCCAGCTGACAAGCAGCCTTGCACAAATCCTACAAATATATCTTGACCACTTGGTTCAACCTCTGAGTGCCACCCTCCTTAGAGAGAGATAAGGATGTATATATAT
>WWET01007105.1:10320-38798 GCA_011038615.1 Limnodynastes dumerilii
AAGGTAAGTGAACGCCGATACGCTGTGCTTTAGTAAGCACAGCGCATCGGCGTACCTCTGGATCAGGCCCTTTATCCCAATGATCTCCCCATATTCCCCCCTTTTCCTCCCCCTGATAGCTGTTATGTTATTAGGGAAAAGGGGGGCATGTATGGGGACACCACTGGGATAAAGGAGTATGCACTAATGTAAAAAAAAACAAAAACTTTTTTTTCTTTTATTGTATTTAAAGGAAAAAAAATAAACTAATACATTAGAAACATTAAAACCTGTAAAAAAAAAATAAGAAAAAAAGATAAACTCACCTGTCCGGGAGACTCGTCCGACTCTAAAGATTTCAGACCCGATATGAAGACACTGCGCAATGTACAACACAATGTAGTCTCTGCGCATGCACAGGGCTTCATTCATATGAAATATGAATGAAGTGGCCTGCGATGCGTGCAGAGATCATCGCGGGACCTCGCCGGAGGGGTGAATATTTGTACATTTTAAAAAGGAAGCTGCCGGGCTCAATGCGATCACAAGCGAGCCTGGAGCAGTTACGTTTAGCGGGGAATGAAACGGAAGGTAAATAGAGCACACGATATGACATAGATAGATAGATCAGGGTTGCCAACTTTATAAGGCTTCCCTCCGGGAGATCCCGGAGAGAAGCCATTGATGCCTGCAAGGAGTGGAGCATAATGATGCAATTTATGCAAATCAGGTCATTGAGCCCCTGTCAATCACTATTGTGATCTCTAGTGTTATAGGGGTGGGCGGGACTTGATTACATAATCAAGTCCCGCCCATCCCTAGTAACTCTAGGGATTACAATAGAGTTTATTAGGAAGTCGGGGCTTGCGGGATATTTGCCGGCTCTCTCTTGGGATACCGGGAGAACTGCCCTAATTTCGGGAGTCTCCCAGATATTCCGGGAGAGTCGGCAACCCTGAGATAGATAGATAGATACAGTATAAGATACATAGATATGAGATGGATAATTAGATACAGTATTATATAGATAGCTACAGTGTAAGATAGATAGATGCAGAAATATATCTTAACATCACGGGAGCCAGGGATGTCACATGAAATACTGGGCTATCTTTTTGCTGAAAGATAGCTGTAAAGACCACATATATGCAATCTGCGTACCGAAAAGATACGTATATTATGTACAATAGTTGCTTCACATGCGCAGTAGCTATCTTTCGGCAAATTACGCCCGTGTGTGGAAGACGGCCATAGTGTAGGATCCAGCCGGAGAGGAGAGGAAGTTCCTCTAATAGTGTATGCATGAGTCATCCTGGCTGCCGGGTGACTCATAGGTGAAATTGTTCTCCACTGACACAGGTTGTGTCAGTGGAGAACTGATTAAAACTACAGGTAGACTGCAAGGGGTCCCTCTGAAGATGGAGGCCTGTCACAACTGTCCCCCTTGTCCCCCCCTGTCACCGGGCCTGCTTACAATGACACTGCGCTCGAAGCTCTATGTATATCCAGCCTTTTATACAGACAAGATTATGCAAAAGGGTACACAATATGGAGAGCATTGGGAGTTGTGATAGTATAATGGGGAAAAAAGAAATAAATATTTTAGAAATCTAATAGAAGACACACCAAGAATTCAGATAAGCATAGTCTATTATGTGTCACATGGGGAGTGTTAGCAATAATGCTATACGAAAAAAACTGTATATATACAGACCCTCCAACATGACCCTTTCCATTAGGTACAAAATGATCTACTCCTGAACTTTCAACTTTCAGTTACTATGATAATTACCTTTATTGAAGAGAATTATGTTTTCCAAACATCAGTTAATTCATTAAAACCAGGTGAGTGACAGTTGGAAGCTCAGAAGCGGAGTATTGTGTAACTAATGGAAGGGGTCATGTTGGAGGGTATGTATATATTATAATATTGTCATTGAAACCTCCTCCAACTTTATGTTATAGAAGACAAAAAAATCAAAAGGATCTGTCTGAGATGTTAATTTATGTCTTGGCATTAAGTAATCCCCTAACATGCTACAGTCTAAGATCATAATAGTCATTCATGTAAGTGCCCTGCTGCTGTGTGGTTTTGTAGATGTAGGTTTCAGGCAGTGACAGACAAGGAGGAGATATGTGTAGCTTCAGATGATTATTGGCTCATAGGGATCTGTTAGCATCTCTTATAATCTGTGTCAGCTATAAAGAAATAAGTTATTTAATCCTATGAATGTAGTGATCTAATGCCCAGATTCTGCCAACCTTTGAGTCCTGGCAAGTGAATACAATTCTTGATCTAAAAGCTTGACAGTTCTTTGTAGATTCTTTTCCTTTCACATCATTCTATAGCTTCTTTAGGGCATATCCAGAACAACATCCGAGAGTGAATTTACGCTTGCTGCTGGTGTAAATTCACTCATTAGTACTTACTGTGCATGCGCCACATAACTCATAGCATAAGGGCCTTTCACGTATCAGTAGCGCGTCTTCTTACGTTGGGGCGTGCCAAACATATGTCTCCCGTAAATACGCTTTGAGGCATTTAAATCGTACAGTATGGGCGTGCTTAGCTGCATAAGTACGTGCAGCCATTACAGCCGTCAGGAGTTACGCTTGGAAAAGTTAAGGTAGGGTTTGGAATGCATAAGAATGCAAAAGTACCTCCGACCGAGGGCAGTGCCGAGGGGAGTGCATAGTAAATACGATAGCGTAAATACGTTACGCGTTGAAACGGATCGGGAATGTAGTTCTGGATCTACCACTATATCTGCTATCTGATTTAGGGGTATGACTTTGTGGGAAATGTATGAACACAGTTAAAGCAGTTACAAATTGTTTACGTTAGGGTTGCCGACTTTCTATTTTTTCCCTCCAAATTGCATCTTGTCCATCAACTACTATTGTTTGATTTTGCTGCTATGTATTAAAACTCTGGCACAATAGTGATAATTCCCTTCACAATCACAATCATTTTCAGCCATTCTAAATAATAAAATAGGAAGTGCTTTGATATTATTTAGGGTTGATGCCCTTATTCCTTGCTTTGTATTTTTGTTGCTTACATAATATACTTTCCTGCTGTAATGATAAAAAAAAATGCCCCCCCTCCCCCCATTTTATTTTTGCAGCAATCACTTAAGTAAATTTCCACTTTGTTAGTTAGTCATACAATTATTACTAATAGACTATTACAAATTGTTTCTGAAGACTGTGGATTGAATCAAGACCCCGCGAGCTTTCCATATGTGCGGGGATCTGTCATTCCGCACGGAAGAGGGGAGTTAAATTCCTCTGTCACTCCCCTCTGTTGTGCGTAAAATGTGTATCTTACCCTACCTGAAGGCAGCCTGAAGTCACACGAGCACATCAGCAGTCCGTACAACTGGTGAGGTGTAGGTGGGATGTCCCACTCACACTGTAAAATTATAATGTTTTCCCCACCCATCTTGGTGTTTGGAGGGGAAGCACAGCCCCTTTCTTCCTAAATTCCATTGTAAAACTAACGTAACATCTGGAGGGCGCATGCACCCTCCCCTCCATAAAGGACACTTTCGCTCAAGTGGACTGTTGTTCTTACCTGTGGATCTGGTCCTGTGATGGGATCTTTTTATAACCTAGAATCAATGGGCTGGATCAACATTTAATAACAACCAGGTACTTACGCATGTCACAGGAGGGCAAAAATGTACAGTTTATAGGGGGTGCCAAAAACCCTTGCACCTGCCCTGCTTTGATGTCTTCAGACCGGAACTGTATCTCTCCGTCAGCTGCTGTAGCTGCTGACAACTGGGGATACACGTGCATGAACAATCGGGTTCAGGCTGAAGATATATCAACAATAATCATCAATGATTTCCTGTAAAATATAGTTGAAGTCTATATTTTATAATGAGAGGTCATTGGTGATTAGTAGTAATGCATCTTCCGCCTAAACATAGTTGGCCACGCTCTCATATCCCCAGATGTCAGGATGTCAGTGGCTGGAGTAACAACTGCAGCCAGAAGACACTTTGGATGGTGAGTATAACATGTTTTAGTATGAATGACCATTAACAATTAATTCCCAATGATTTCTATTTGTAGAATTTAGATTTGAGTTATAGTTTACAATAGTATAATTGGTGGTAAGCCTGAACATTACCCAGGATCTGGCTCCAGCAGTGAGACACAGAGAATTGTGCATGTGCACAAGGGTCAATTTTTAATGATTTCAGAAACCATTTGTTCACAAATATGTAAGTTACCGCTTGTAAATCCTTCAGAATATGCAATTAGGAGAGAGAATAAGGTCACCAAACAAGATTCAATACCTAAAAACAGTTTAACGCCCTATCCTCACTGTGGGGAAGGGAGTCTTATGGTCAGGCTGCAGGGAAGGGAGTCTTAGGGTCAGGCTGCAGGGAAGGGAGTCTTAGGGTAAGGCTGCAGGGAAGGGAGTCTTAGGGTCAGGCTGTGGAGAGGAGAGGGTTAGGGTTAGTGTAATGGAAGGGTTGAGATAGATAGATAGATAGATAGATAGATAGATAGATAGATAGATAGATAGATAGATAATAGATAGATAGATAGATAGATAGATAGATAGATACTCACCACTCACCGCTGCAGATCCATCTTCGGGATCTTTGATTGTTTGTCCTCATCGGGACAAGAGCAATCGCCACCACAGCCAATTCCAAATTTGCTGGTATAAAATGGCCCTTTTGGAAAAAGAGGACCGTTCTCACTGCTGACCCACATCCAACCCTGAACTTCGGAACTTCGGTGTCTTATGATAGCATATCTGGCCTAAAGTCCACACGACAGAAGGGAGTGAAAAGGAGAGTTTACTCCCCTCTGCTGTGCGGACATCTAGCGAGGGTCTGGATTAGGTCCTATATGTGGACATTTTTATGTGATATTGACATCAATCATTCATAAAATCTATTGTCTATTCCTGCGCACCTTTTTGTTGTTCAGAAACATAATCAGACCAACATACAGAAAAACTGACTTGCAATCTCACTATTTACTCTTTTTTTTCTAGGGCCAACTATTACATTTGTTATGTTGAGAGAAAATAAGCGGCTATAAGTCTATGACCTTGAAATTTTATAAGATACCCATGCATAAAGGCTAAATTTGTTGTTTCCATTCTTCCAAGAGAAGACACTGCACTGTGATATGCCTATAAAATGACTCTATTAAGTGCCATCGGAAGATTAAGCCATTATCAAGTGTCAAAAACATGGATTATCGAGTTATAAAAAGAAAGTTTTCATATCCTTCTATTAAATAGTGCTGATGGTTTGAGTTACAAATAATAATTTGAAAAATGAAGCTCTCTATGATTTTTAGGCCATGTAATATTCTGAATGCACAATGCAGTAAGAATTTATTTTGTGCGAAACAATTAAAAATGTTCCCTGGTGAGGTACATAAGATAAAGTTCTAGATGAAACTCACACAAAGTAACTATAGACACTGTGATGTTCTGTTACCGATTATGCTGTGTCCCTGGTTTCATTCCATTCAAACACATCACAATCCAAAATCTGATGAGAATGTAGCTATATTCTTTGGAATAATTATCTCTTATTAGACAGCACACCAGATGCATCATACTAAAATATTTCTGATTAAGCAAAAATGTGTTTAGTATGACACATCTTGCCAAGCACAAACAATTATGTCTATACAAGTTTTCTTTTAAAAGTTACAGCACGATATTGTTTCAATAGTGTTAAAATGTCCCTAACAGCTATACAAATTCATATGTTGAAATATTTTAACAGAAACAATAATCAAATGATTATTCCATTTATTAGTCCAAATATGCTTAGAAATAAATATTAGAAATTAGTCTGCACATACTACTACTGAATATTTAGAAACAAGAGACACTGGGGAGGGGGGTATTTGTTTGATTGAAAGATGCACTGTAGTTATTTCCTGTTATTTGGTAGCAATGTACCATCAGGCTGCTTACACACATAGGGCCTGACCCAGAGCTATGCAGTGCCGTGGTCCGTACCCCGAGCTATGCTGTGCCGTGGTTCGTACTTACGGCCAGCGTAGCTCTAATGCACTCCCCCGACACTCCCCCTGTGGCCGGCGTAATTACACACTGTTACGCCGGCCGAAGGCTACCCTAACTTCAGCCGGTGTAACAGTGTGTAATTACGCTGGCCACATGAACATAAAGCCCTAACCCAGCCCTCCCCTCCTAATTTCCATCCCTCCCCCAGCCTACCTTCCGTATCTACAGCGTAGTTATGGAACAGCCTACCCCTTCCTCCGTAACTACACTGTAGTTATGGACGATCAATCTGTAGCCCAGATCAACAATGATTACACCGGGCAACATCTGCCCAGCACATGCGCAGATCAGCAGAAATGCTGATCTTACGCTTACGCATACGGCCGCTCTGGATCAGGCCCGTAGACAGTTTCACCTTGTAGAGTTGTGAGAGGAAGAGCCTGATTCAGAGTTAAGAAGGAGTTTGAAATGAAGGGTCTGATTTAGAGATGCGTATGCAAACACGATCACAATTAAACGCACGCACGTAGCTTATCTGTGCTCTCATAGACTTATACCTCCATAGACCACTTTTATCTTTCTGTGTGCAGTTGCGTGCATATGTGTCCTCTGTGCGTGCGAATAATGATAATCCCGCCCACATTCCTTCATTAAAATGCCCTCCCCCCTCCATTTTTATTTAAATTCACACGTCCATATTTTTGCGTGGGAGATCCTGGACTAAACCATGTTGATTTCAGGGGGAGTCAAGTTAATTGTATTCTTTGCATGCAGGGATATATCTTTAAATTGCTTACTGCACACAGATAGTGACCAGATTTACTATCACACTGTTATTTAGACTTGGGATAGGAAATATCACCTCTCAACTCTGATACTTTTGGCAACAGATGAAATATGACTCCCCTGCAATCACCATGGTTTAGCCAAGGAGTAACTTTCTTCTCCTATTTTCAGTCTCTGAATCTGGTCCGAAGACTTCTCTCTCTCACCATTTCAGAAGACCACATAGCCAGGGAAATCTATGATCTGGCTTGTTCTTGTCCTGGCTGCACAGTTACCATAGTTTCCTATAAACGCCTGAGAGTTGAGTCGGCGCAGATGCACGTTACTCAAAATACCCTTGTGGCACCTCCCCCTCCCGGGTCCCTTGCACCCATTACCATGACACAGTGAATAGACAAGGAGTTTTTGGAAAAAAGGGGGCTCAGCCGAACCCCCCTTTAATTTTATTCATAAGCATAGCAACAGCTATGCCTGAATTTAACCAGTGACCTAAACTTGGTCACGCAATCAAAACAATAGCATGTCAGCATCAAACCATGACAATGCATAATACAATTGATAATCAACAGCAGCAATTAACCATACACAAAGATATAATACTTATAGTAATAAACAATAACAACAATAATAATAATAATAATAACATTAATAACATTAATAACAATCCTTAGTGTAAAGAATAAATATGGTGGCGGCAGAAGACAGTGCACAGTCAATCATAAAGGGGTATCCATAACCCCCAAAGGCCCTTAACAATCAGTGGGGGCATATAACCACCCCACTGAGGGGGGCGCCCATAAATACAACCCAAGTGGGGGCATATCACCACCCCACCTGAAATAAGTATCTATAAGTCACCAAAGTGGGGGCATATAACCACCCCACCTGCAAGACCCCCCAGTTAAGAGGCCCAGACAGAAACTCCCAAATACCCGCTGAAAACCATGGCCCGCCCCTGAAACGTAGCCCGCAAGTCACCGCGATATAAAGCAGGTGACAAATCAAACCTGGGTAGGGAATAATAGGATCGACTATGTTTTAGTACTGTTCACCAGTCTACTAACAGTGCACTGCCTTCCCGCCAACGCAGAGCGGCTACTCCAAGCCACTCTGCCCGCCACCATCTACCTCTAAAACCCTTCTAATACAAGCAGCCCAATCCAACAGCAATACATTCATCCCCTCAGAGGACAGGTGGACACCATCAGCAGCATACAGGTGGGATAGTTCAAAACGAACTCCTCCACGGATTACAAGCTTAGAAGATGGGATCGTTATCAAGATGGTAAGTAACTATTTTTAATTATTATTTTTATGCTATTTTTTTATTCATGTATTTTTTATATTTCACAATTAGCGGTAATTTTTTTTTTACATTTCACAATTAGCGGCCATTTTTTTTTACATTATACAATTAGCGATCATTTTTTTTAACATTATTTGGGGGTATTAAATGTAATTTATTCTTTGTAGGGGGCCATGAAATGTTTAGTTTTTTTTTAGGTTAGGGGCCCTATATTTTATTTAGGTGCTAGGAGGGGTATTCATTTGTGTGTTGTTGTAACGGGTGACAGGGCATGATGGCACTTGTGGTTCTCCAAGCGCTAGCATGCCCTGTCATCCTCGGGCATGATGATTGTAGCACTACAAGCATCAGCATGCTCTTCAGCGCTAAAAATCCACTAAAACCCAGGAAATTCCTGGTGATCTGAAAGGGTCAGACCCGGGAATTTCCCAGATTTTTGGTGGACATATAACGCGGTTTTGAGAATGACACGGCACTGCTCCCAGAAAAGACCCGGGTACAAAATACCGGGTTTTTCTGGGAGGGTGATGTGAAAGCGGTATTAGTGAGAGATGCATCTGGTGATACAGATATCTCTGCATGTGTAAGCAATCACATCTTTACATTCAGAGACATCAGTATGGCCGGCTGTTAGAGGCAATGATACTTATGCCTCTACATGACCAAGTGTCAGCATTGCATGGAGGCTCATCAGTATTGCCATTTCCGATGTGCCTGTATATCTGAAACAAAACTTCCACAAGTATTGCTGAGGATTATGGGCAACATAGTTATTAAATATTCATACATGTCACAATATGGCTAGATTGTCTTCAATAATATGGAGCAGAACTTTTAATAAATGGACCTAGTCTACAATAAAGTATATTATTGTTGGTATGTGTACATTTCCCTTGAGTTACTTGTATTTATACTCTTTCCTGTCACTCTATAATTAATCCCCTGTTTGGGATGTCTGTGGGAAAGATGCACTAATGCTTATCTCAGTTTCTTCTAAGAACTGATAAGAAATTTTATTTGCTAATATCTAATGTCAATACAAATTAATTTATCGGTAGCATAGCAGACGTTAGCTTCAAAATAAGAGTGAAAACCAATGCAGTGTAAACTGACATTGACAGGTCATTTCCCACAATAGCTGACTGCAGAATACATTTTATATGCATCTTATTAACTGTTTAAATAGATAATTTCCCAGAGAAGTCCCTAGATGTACTATGCCCAACAACAGGAAATTGTCATTACCGGATTACAAATAATATTTAAGTGAAGCTATTGACAATCTTGAGTGAAAATCCATTGAAAATCTATATGCTTCCGAAAGATCATAAGTTATCCCAGTTCCCGGAGAAACACTTTCCTGAAGGTGAATCAGCTTTGTGCTTTACTCTAATGGTTCCAGCTGACTCCTGAAGGCTGAGAATGTCAACTAGTGAGTGACACTGTCTATCAATCAATCAAACTGCTTCTCGGTAAATTTAATGTGACAGCTGCAGGCAACTCTCCATAGATACAGATCCAAAGCATTAGCTCATAATGCAGCCATTATCTCTGGAAATCATAAATCTACTATATCATAGAGATCTGACTCTTCAAATGTCATATACTGTCATACAAATGTTGTAGGTTGTAAGGGGGTTAAAACAAGACTATGATAAATACATATGGGAATTGGGCAAGCTGCCAAGTAGACAGCCACCAAAGAAACATTCATCCGAATATGAAATGACCTCCAGGCGGTCAGGATACTCAGTGCCATGCTAACAACTCATTGACATTTGTCTGAGTTATTGCAAGTGATTCATTATCTCCTGCCACCGCTGCCCTCAAGTTGGTTGTTTAAATTATTTTGTTATAATTGTAATAGCTTTTTTTTTCCTGAGGAGAAATAAATTAAATGCAGTGATCTGTTTTGAAGGTAGCAGCTGTTTCAGGATAGCAATGCAGTGTTAGGCTTTAGCTTTCTGCTTACAACCACTATTGTGCCTTAGAAAATTATTTTCAAAAGCATTTTAATAATTGAATCTATGAAGATAATGTATTAGCTCTCCCACCAGTTTTTTGAAAATTTCACTACCTACATCTGCTGCTAGTGCCATATGCTCAGAGTCCAAAGTAAAAGAAAAGGTTGTTTTTACAATGCTGTAAAAAAAGTTACAGCTATAGTTCGCCATACTATGCACTGATTATGGCTCACAGAAGATAACCTGATAAAGGGGACAATTTTCTATTAGGAAAATGTCTCTACATTGGTGCCAATCTGGACACGAGGCTCGTGTATCTTATAGGCTGGCTGTGAGGGAGATCCATCCTCAGTGTGTGGAGTGGATCTCCCTTCAACCCTTGCCTGGAATTTCCCCATTTCTCTAACTCCATAATTATCTGAAATTACAGCAGTCATAAAGTGATGAAAGCTCCATATCTCTGATTAGGCAGCCATGAAGAGTGCAGAGCTGAAATCATATTATTACTGCTTTATTTGTCGGTAACTATGGAGTCAAAGAGTTAGGGAAACTCTGGCTAGGAGGTGGAATTTTAGGGTCCAATATTAGGACACATTAGGCGATATCTTGCTGGACTGACAACGTTCTCCTCTTAGTATGACCAAGATTTTTATGGAGCAGCGGTATATATAGTATTTCAGGATCAACAAGTGGTGGACAACATTCTTCTGTCCTGGGGCTAATGAAGTTGGTCCACTTCACATTTTTTATGAATGTTGTTTGAACGGTTATCTGTACAGTGCTAGAGGACGGTTCTTTGTGTATATTTATATTGTTGTACCTGCAATTGTCCTAGCTTCAGTGCAGGGGAGCACAGATTTATATCTATATTTACTTTGGGCCTGATCCAGTCCTACGCTCGTGTGCGTTTTTACTACTGAATGGGGAATTACTGGGAGCTGGAGCCATATGAATGGGGAATATTAGTGAGCTGTAGCCATATGAATGGGAAATATTGAGGAGCTGGAGCCATATGAATGGCAAATACTGGGGAGCTAAACCCATATCATGTGGAATGCTGGCAGAGGCGGGCTGGGCCGGGGGGATGTTATTAGTAGACTTAAGTCCCCACCTGGTCCATGGTGGAACCAGTGCTTTGTACTCTTTAAACAGTGCCCTGGTTCCTTGGCAACGGTGCACTGGGTGCGATGACATCATAGACTTCAAACTCAACACAAGAAGAGAGGACAGGAAGAAAGAAGGAAGATTGAAGACAAGAAAGGTAAGAAAGAAAAGAAAGTGCTGTGTGAGTGATAGTATGGTGGGTAGTGTGTGAGTGGTAGTATGGTGGGCACTGTGTGGGTAATAGTATGATGGGCACTGTGGGCCTGATCCAGCGCTACGAAAATTCGCACGACGGGCGAATGCGAACGTACGCTCGGGCGTATCAACCTACACGCCCCTAGCACTCCCATAGTAAAGTCCCTGCTTACGGCGGCTATACCCTACACTGGGTACGACCGTCGCCCGTACGAAAATTCGCAGAAAATACGCTGAGAAAATACGCTTAGCACGCCCATACTGTACAATTTAAATGGCTATCCCCGCCTCCCTGTAGTAAAACGGGCGCCCAGCCGACCATCGTAAAAAAAATACGCCCAGCGAGCGAAAAATACGCTAACGATACGCCCGCTATTCACTCATGACGCTCGGGCGACCGGAAGCTGTCATACTGGGCATGCGCATTGCGAATTTTTTTGCCGAAAATTCGCATACGCTCGTCGTACGCTCGCTTGCGATCGTTGCTCTGGATCAGGCCCTGTGTGAGTAATAGTATAATAAGCACTGTGTGAATGATAGTATGATGGGCACTGTGTGGGTGATAGTATGGTGGGCAGTGTGTGAGTCATAGTATGATGGGCAGTGTAAGTGATAGTATGGTGGGCAATGTGTGAGTGGTAGTAAGTGATAGTATGGTGGGCAGTGTGTGAGAGATAGTATGGTGGACAGTGTGTGATTGATAGTATGAAGGGCACTGTGTGGGTGATAGTAAGATGGGCAGTGTAAATGATAGTATGGTGAGCAAAGTGTGAGTGACAGTATGGTGGGCAGTGTGTGAGTGTTAGTATGGTGGGAAGTGTGAGTGATAGAATGGTGGGGAATGTGTGAGTGATAGTCTGTGCAGTATGTAAGTGATAGTATGGTGGACAGTGTGTAAGCGATAGTATGGTGGTCACTGTGTGAGTGATAAAATGTCAGTGTGTGAGCGATAGTATGGTGGGCAGTGTGTGAGTGGTAGTATGGTGGGCAGTGTGAATGGTAGTATGGTGGGCAGTGTATGAGTGATAGTGAGCCGTATTCAGAGATCCGTTGGCGATCGGGCCTCAAATATACACAACTAAGTTGCAGGTCAGAGCAGGTTACTCCCACTAGAAAAAAAACAGTCACTTCACCAACCTCCGGCCGGACCTAAACTTCCACCTGCATTGACTTGCCCTATCTGGCCACATTCACTTCCGGCCTTATGTGTATTAGTTGTGTATTAGTTGCGTATATTACCGGCCCTAACTCTGTAAGCGCGCCCACTTTCCCTCATGGCCCTAACTCTGTAAGCGCTCGCCCACTTTCCCTCATTTCAATGCCTCCCCCCGCCCAATTATATGCAAATCCTTAGTTCCGTATATTTCTGCAGCACTTGGGGTCGCATTACTCTCCGCCCGATTCACCTTCCCGTCCCTTAGCCATTTCCGACCTGAACTGAACTTCAAAGGTCGTATCACTATTACTACGCATGCGCAGTTGATGCAAAATCGATCCGAACCTAAAAATACGCACGGAACTTTTGTTAAAACCGAATCTCTGAATACGGCCCAGTATGGGCAGTGTGTAAACGACAGTATGGTGGCCATTGTGTGAGTGACAGTATGGTGGGCAGTGTGAGTGATAGCATGATGGGCACTCTGTGGGTGATAGTAAGATGGGCAGTATGATTGATAGTATATATATCTTTTCCCTGCAGCCTGACCCTAAGTCTCCCCTTCTATTACCTTAACCCTAACCCTCCCTTTCCTGCAGCCTAACCCTAAAACTCCCCATAGAGTCCTACTCACTTGTCCGGCCGGTGTGGTGGGTCTGCGGTGGGTGCAATGAGTCTGCGACAACAGATGAATGAAAAATAGAGCTATTTTAGAAATAGTAACAGACAAAAATTAGCTTTCAGCTTTCTCTATTTCTGAAAATACAGTTTCCCACCGCAATATATACCAGTCTGTCAGTTTGGAGCCTGAAAGTTTTGCTTGCCTTTTTGGTAGGTTCTTGGACAAGGTGACTGAGATCTTCTTGGGTAACTAAATATGGTTCTGGAGACAAACAGGGAGCCTTTAAGTTTGGGTCAAGCCTTACATGATCATTAGCATCCTCTACGGGCTCTCTTTCTTGTTAATCTTATCTGGAGATTTTGACACAGGCTTTTTTTTTTTTGATACCTGAAACGTTCAGCAGAGAAAAGTAGCAGTCTGTACAGTGATCTTTTATTTTATTAATTGGAACAGCGAAACCCATGTGCGGAGGACCCTTTGACCAACCTGTGAGGAGTCTGACACAGGAGATACAGCAAACATGAGGGGCCCAGTCTTTATCTTGGTCATCACATAACACACCTTAATGAGTAGAATAAATTGACGTTTCTGACTTTTAAATGATATTGCGCAACAGAAGTAGCAAAGAGCTTGGACGGTTAACACAATTTCTAGGCATTGTGTCACTTGGATCAACCCATATGCAGGCTTACGTAACACAGCAACAAGGAGCAGCCAATTAAAACCTTCATAATCACTCTATAAATGGGTTATATATTGCAACATCGGTTCATAAAGAGGGTACAACATCAAAACTGTTAGTGACAGAAAAAAATCTACAACCATTCTTGAAATCAGAGCAGAAAATATATAATAACACATGAGGTGGCCTGTGACAAAATCTTTGTCTACCAGTGTAATTGCTAGTGTATGGCCAGCTTAAGCCTATGAATAAGAGTCAATAAAACTGTAACAGAAGGACATGAGAAGAGTGTATCATTTTAAAGACTGAGTTAACAGCTCAGGATTGCCTATTGTACATCTTTTTTCTATTGCTTTGTTGAGTGTAGTTTATCGCACTCAGTATTTTAGTTGGTCCTACAGCTTTATTTGTATGCATGGTAAACTAGCTTTTCTTTTCTTTTCCAGAATCTCAAAAGTTAGTCTGTGCGAGAGGGGATGGTGCAAAACCTAAAAGCGTACAACGTACAAGATAAATAGTTATTTCATAGGGCCAATGGGCTGGATCCAGACCTAGTTAAGTGCTTGAACTTAGTTACTCCTAGGCAAAACCATGTTGATTGCAGGGGGAGTCAAGGTAATTGTATTCTTTGCATGCAGGGATATATCTTTGAATTGCTTACTGCACACAGATACTGACCAGCTTTACTATCACACTGTTATTTAGACTTGGGATAGGAAACATCCCCTCTCAACTCTGATACTGTTTGCAACAGATGAAATATGACTCCCCTGCAATCAACATGGTTTAGCCCAGGAGTAACTAAGTTCAAGCACTTAACTAGGTCGGATCCAGCCCAATGTATTTGAGGGGAATTATATTTTTTAGTTTTGTACAAGGTTTATAGGCCTTTGTGTGTTGTCAGAAGCTTGTCAGTTTGGTATAAAGCCTACTTGGGTCTATTGAAGTGTGAAGGACCCTGTTTATTCTATTTTCTGATATCATGGCAAGTAGGAATGCTATGATCTTCACACACATCCATTTGCTAACAATGTAATGGGCACATCTGCACAGAAATGAAAAATGGCCACTTTACTGACCGAGGATCGGATTCACAGATGCGTGTTTACTACGTGCACGTTTTTACTCACGCACGTAGCAAGCCAGCACCCATGACACTCCCCTAGCACGGACGATTTTTCGGTGACTTACGCCTCCATAGTGCACCCTTAACCCTATGTGTGTACTTACTCGTGTATGTTACTTCCGTATGTGCATATCTTACTAACCGCGACCTCCAAAGCCCATTTAAATGCCTCCCCCACCCACTTTCACGTAACTTTGAATGTGCTGGAAAACAACCACGCCGCTCCATACGTATGTCCCCAAGTGCAATTCACAAGTCTGTGCCTAAAGTACTTCCGTGCGTAAATATTATGTAATTAGAGTGGAAAAAGTTACTACGCATGCACAGTTAATCCGTTCCAAAAAATATGCACGCAATCCGACGTATCTGTGAATACGACCCCCAGGAAGATGGGACAATGCTTTCTTCTAAACTGCTAAAATCAGGATGCAATCATTATACCTTTAGCATGTTGATTGTTTATAGCTATTTAGGTACATTATCTAATGTTTCCATATAGGAATTGATGTGTATGTTAAAGCAAACTGAAGTATGCTTCCCTCTGTAATTATGAACAGTATGATTATACATTATTAAATAACATGCTAATTGAAAACTAATTGTACATGTACAGGAGCACTGTATATTTCCCAGTCAATCAAAGTCAAACTACAGTAAGACAGATTGACAGAGAAACCTTAAACAAACTAATATGTGTATGGAAATGACAGCATGCTTCAATAGTGGGCATTATATAATAATATGACACCAGTGAGTCCAAGGTGAATTTGGCATGAGGGATGCAATAAATATTTATATCTTATAGGCAATAGCATCAGCTTTGCAGTGTTCCCTTGGGGCATAGACAGCTTTGATATCTAGAGAAAAAATGCCTGGTTTGATATATATTTTGGATGAATATTTACAGTCAAAAGATTGGACTAAACCTATATATTCATATTAGACAATGACACCAGTTTTATGTGGTTTTTGCCTGAATTGATGAAATAATATTTCCCTGGGGGGGGACAAATGTCCATTGGTACATCCCAATATAGGTTAATAAAGTATCCCAGTCAGCTCATGTGGGCTTTAATCAGTACACAAGTAAAGCATATGCCCATAAAATGTAAATACTGCTGTATTAAAATTCACAGAGAAAACACATCTATTTACCTCTTCAGGGGAGAAATATGAGCTATGTATATATAATAATGGGATAGATCCAGAACTACGTGTGCCGTACGTTTATTCGCGGAGCGTATTTTCGCACACGTAAATTCGCTACACTCCCCTCGGCACATTCCTTGCACTGACGTTTTTTTGTCAAAATACGCTACCCATACCCTACCTTAACTTTTCCTAACATAACAACATACGTCCGCTAACGGACGTATTAACTACGCGAACGTACGCAGCTTAGCATGCCCATACTGTACACTTTAAATGCCGCCCCCACCTACTTCACGTAAAACAAACGTATTTTCGGGAAACGTTAATTTGGCACGCCCACACGTAAGAATTTACGTGAGACATACGTGAATCACCCATACGTCCAATATTACGCTGCGTTAATGTGCGTATTTTCTGTGGTGCGCATGCGCACTGCGTACAAATCTGCGAATTTACGTCTCCGCCACGCGTAAAATCGCAAAAAAACGTTGTTCAGGATCTGCCTCAATAACTGTAAACTTATGTATGGACACTGGTAACAAAATGTGGGTAAAGTTCGCCACACATTATACAATCCTGTCATAAAGGCCCAATAGCCATGTACATTATATATTAGCCATGCTTCATACTAATTCTAATAAGATCAGCATAGCAGTGGAGAAGTTAGGCTGGATGATCTGATTATTAGTGAAATCTTGATTTAGACAAATCATTCTTTGTCATACACTGTACAATAATCCTAGTGATGATTATATAGTGTGTTGACTACTTTAGTCAGGTGTGTTAGCTCTAAATTTAAAAACCCATTATATGTGATCTAATAATGAGGGACTCCCACTGTTTATAGTTAGGACCACTATAGCAGAAAATCCTTAAATGTGGCTGGTAGCTTATCATATTATATTTGCAAATATGTGTAACTAATGTTTCTATATTTAATTTTACAAATAGAATAGTATAGTTAGTGATTGGTTAATGACAGTGCACTTTCTCTTCTTTGTTTCTGTGTGTGGCACCCCTGCAATGCATAGCTGCAGGTTGCGTGAGGCCTCTAGCCAGGATAGGAAGGGGAGGAAAACAAGCTTGTGTAAGACTGTTGCTAGGCAACAGACAGCTGATTGGCTGGAGGAGTTTTAGCATGTGGGTGATCTGGAAGTTTCAGGAGAACGGTTAAAGAGGGGTGACCAGTAGTTTTTGTCATTTGACAGAGAAGAGCAAAAGGAGAGGACGTAGATGGTTGATGGGAGAGATAGTCGGAGATCGGTGTTAAATAGAAGGATCGGAGACAGGAGATTGAGTGTAAATTAGAGCTTAATAGAGTGAGAGAAGGAGCTGTGGGGAAACACAAAACACGTTGACAGTGAGAACTAAAGACGTCAATCAGTAGTTGAAGAGGTGATGTTGGTGCTGCTAAAGAAGCGCTGTGACGGAGCTGGTTAAAGAGACTGTCGGAGGCAGCCGGGCGTGAGATAGAGAAACATTCATCAGTGGAGATAGCGGTGATAGAGTAACATCATCAGCCGAGGTAGCGGTGATAGAGTAACATCATCAGCGGAGGTAGCGGTGATAGAGTAACATCTTTAGTGGAGAAAGAGAGTATAAAAGAGACAGAGATGGCAGAGACAAAACATCATCAGCGGAGGTAGCAGTGTACAAAGAGGAAGGGAGGATAAGAAAGACAGTGATGATGGTGACAACATCGGAGGAGTCGGGGATTGGAGCTGCCATGAGCGGTTTATTGGAGAGAGAGAGAGAGAGAGGTAGTGTCTGTAGTTGCTGAGAGCAGGTTGCTGGAGGGAGAGAAAGGGCGACAGGTATTGAAGCAGCTTTGAGTACGGAAAAGTAACTTTTACGTGGGCAGAGCTGTGACATTGAAACTGTGGGAGACAGCGTGAAAGGAGAGGAGAAGATCTGGAGTAGCAACAAATTATCTAGTAGCAGAAAACCAGGGAGTGGTGAGAGAAGGCAACAAAGAGGATAATAGTTATAGAGAGAGAGAGAGAAATTAAAGCTGTTTATTTTAATATAATTATTATAACCTAGAAAGATTAATCTAAATGTTATTAAAGTAAAGATTAAATATTTTTCTGCTAAGATATTTTGAAAACAGGCATATTGATGTACACATGTAAAAGTGGTTATATATTTAAAAGTATATAATCTTTAAAAAAGGAAAGGAAAATTTATTTTTATTGATGGTTGTTGATGATACTGTGAAAAGAAACATATTTTGGATTTACCTGACATTTATTAAATGTTTTCCAATAACTAAATGTTTCCTATGGATTTGTGAACATTTGTTAATGAATTTTGAATGTCAGTTTATATTATTCACTGTGACGAGCAAATCTTATTTATGAAATTAATAGTAAATGAAAAATACTACACATAAAAAGAATAGTAAAATTATTCTTTTTCTTCTGAACTAAGTTGTGTTTCTCTGAGTATCTTCTCTATCTGCATTTACGTCCGCAATTCGCATCCTTGCACTACACCCCACTCCTAACAGCAATTTGGGGTGTGACGTGTAGATTACCGCTGTCTTTCATGCACCTGTCTATATTAACCTATAAATTGATTTGAGCAACCACCATTTTATGTCACTTCTAAATGTAGGAAACAATGCTGGAATGAAAAGATTGCCCTAAACCAGAATTGTGACAGTCTTCTAAATATGATCAAAATCACTGGATCCCATGTTGCAATTAGCAATCTGTGCTTAAGCATCTTGGTATCTGTATACCACTAGGGACGTTAGATTAAATAGCCATAGGATATAAAACTATATGTTTAGCAATATTTATACAGAGAATGAATGCAGAGATAATGAACCTTAGTATACAATTTTATTTTAAAAAAAAACAAAAAAAACAGGAACCTATTTTCTCAATGGGATATGAGCATCTATTTATCCAGAAAGGAAATTCTAACCCTTTCCCCTCTGCTAAATTTTATTAATCTAATATTTCCTCTGTCCCCAGAGGCTTCCTCGGTATAGAAGATGGAATGCCAGCACATTAAGTATGTTGGAAAATCAAAGCACCCTAATGGAAGCAATAAGTCATTAAAATGGAGTGGATCGTTCATCTGCTGACTGTACAAAAGAAAAGACACCAGAGATATATTTCCAAAGAGAAATCCTTTCAGAGCATTACTGTATGATTTAAACATGAGCTATGTTTATCTATGCTAAATTTAAAATAAAAATGGTTAATTTTATCACTTATCACTAGTGTAAAACAAATACTAAAGGGACTATATTTAAATGTTGCAGAATCTTTATTCAATAGCCTCGGTAGGAAACATACTGTTGTTGTCAACAGAATCAACTTCCCTGTTGATAAAATACTATAAACTTGCCGCTCACTGCTAAGAATAGAGGCATCAACATGCATTTACTAACAATATGAACAATGTTATAACAATTCTTAATAATTAGACAATTAATACCCTTTATTTGCAGTAAAAGCCTGGGGCTGTAGAATCTTGCCTCAGATCTGCTTTTGTTCCCGTTGATTTTAAACAGGCCTGGGTGCCCAAAGGAACAGATAAACAGAGTAAATTTTGATTGAACAGATTTACCAAATCCTCCAGAATTTACTGAATCAATCTCCTTGTCCCTTGGAGGTATAATCTCGCTTTACAAAAGGTGTTGTTATTTCATTTTGTTTTACGCTTTAAGATCTACAGCATAAACCCAAATACAACATACTCTAATGGTATTGCCAAAGGATGTATTAATATCCATATTTTTGTATATATAATAGTGTTTTACTTTTTAACTCTAATTGTAATCAAGTTAGTGAGAATACATTTTGTTTCCTTTCTACCAATTTTAAAGCTATCAGTTTCCAATAAAGACCACAAAATCTGAGATGTTTTCTTGTGTGCAATGGTGAAACAATATATCCCCCATATATATTACTAGATGTAAGCCAATATCATGGTATTTTAATTCACCAATATTAAAATCATTCTGCATTCTGTTGCAAAGGTTATTGGATATCCAGCAAATATCACATCTTAGAAAAATAGTACATTAGAAGTATTTTCTTCAGCCAAATAACTTTGAAGTATTTCTCATTGAGTTTCTTTTTTAGACTGATTCATGGAGCCACAAAGGCTCATTAGGGTAAATGACATGCTTCCCACTGGTAATAATGCATGCAGAAATTCAGCAGGTCTCCCAATAGTTATTATGGTGGACACATGCTATATGATAATCAAAATAATCAGTGATTGTTTGATTTGCCTTGATTATAATTATCATATAGGGGCTGATCCAGAGATGAACATGTGCCTGGTTGCATAACCTGTGTCAATATGATTTTGTACTGCACATTCTCAGAAATGATGGTCCGGGTTACAGATATGATTTTGCTACTTTTTCCGTGCATATTTTTAGGATCGGATAAACTGCGCATGCGCAGTAACTTTTTTTACGCAAAATATTTAGGCACGGAAGTCCATTAGGCTTGGATTTCTAAATTGTACTTAGTGACATACGTACGGAGGGGCTGGTTGTCTTCCATGTGTGCGACGTTATGTGAAAGTGGGTGGGGGGAGGCATTTAAATGGCCTTTTGAGGGCGCAGTTATTAATGTACGCATGTACCTAAGCAACTTAGGCATGTAAAGGCGCCAGTAGAGTTAAGGGTTTCCTATGGAGGCATAAGTCACCATGCGAGGGGAGTGTCATGGGTGTTGCCTTGCAACATAG
Source organism: Limnodynastes dumerilii (assembly GCA_011038615.1). Taxonomy (NCBI): domain Eukaryota; kingdom Metazoa; phylum Chordata; class Amphibia; order Anura; family Limnodynastidae; genus Limnodynastes; species Limnodynastes dumerilii. The sequence goes on from WWET01007105.1 coordinate 31,128, forward strand.
GCGCATATAATTGTGAATCCATGCGTACTAATTTCACACGTATCTGTGAATCCAACCCGATGTGCATATAATTACAGATTTAGATCTCTATGTGACATAAGTACCTGCGGAGATCTGTAAGTAAGCATAGAAGAGTGCAATGCACACCCCTGGCACTCCCCTCTTTTGGAAGGAGTTCTGGATAACTGAACCCTACTTCTTCACATGGATCTGCGTCCGTAGAACAGCTGCTCTCCTCTCTCGGCACTTAATTAGCCATCCTCACCCCACCTGTATGGCAGGGTTTAGGCATGTGCATGGGCGTCACAACTTTTTTTTGGGGGGGGGGGCGAGAATTTAGCCCTCCCACTGGCGCCCCCTCTCTTCTAGATGGGCCCCCCACTCTTTGTTGTGTATGAAATCCGTTTGTGCCGTCACGAAGCAGCATGTGGGCGTGGCCAAGTCATTGGGGGTGTGGTCAACCCAGGGCCAGCCCTAGCCAATCTGGTAACCGAGGCAAGATTTTGGCTGGTGCCCCCTAGCAGAAAATCCTTAACTTCACAACTTTTCCACAATAATGTAAATGTATAATTTTTATTATTAACGCTTAGTTATATAGCGCCACAAATTGTCATCAGCACTTTTACATTCACTTCAGTCCCTTCCCCTATTGGAGCTACATACTAAGGTCCCTAAAACATATATACATTAGGGTTTATTTAGTCAGCAGGCAATTAACCTACCGGTATGTTTTTGCCCCATCTAATACTATATCTACTGACTTCTCAATACAATAAAAAGAGATTTATAGTGACCATAATCCAATACAGAAAACATCCTAGTCCCCAAAACCCAACAGAGAGACTTTATGTTTTATTTTTTTGAAGGTTTTCCATCTTAATTAAAGGTTTGTTTTGCTCTTTGTATGTCCATATAGGTTTTCTGCCCTTCTTTGTTTCCATTAATTCTGATCCTTTTTTGTGTACCCACTCCGTGTCCATTCATTGTTTCTGCCCCCTTCTTGTATGCCCATGTAACCTTTCTGCCCCTCCTTATGTCCATCTATTATTTCTGCTCCCTTCTTGTGTCCATCCATTGTTTCTGCCCCCTCTGTGTGCCCATGTAGCCTTTCTGCCCCTCCTTATGTCCATACATTGTTGTGCCCATGTAGCATTTCTGCCACCTCCTTATGTCCATCCATTGTTTCTGCCCCCCTTTTTGTGTCCATCCATTGTTTCTGCCCCGTCTTGTATCCATCCATTGTTTCTGCCCCTCTGTTTATCCATCTGTAAGTAGCGCGGTGGAAGGCAGCACGCCGTCCCCAGCTCCAGGAACTCCGGCTGGTAGCCAATCAATTCTGATTGGCTACCAGAAAGAAGACTCGAGAAGTCTATGGTTTTTTCCTCGGCCACCACGTCACCACCTCGTGATCTCTCCTAGGAAGAGAACCGATGCAGATTGGGACCTTTCGTCTGTCCAAGTCTGAAAAGGATCGTAGACGTATTTTAGGCTTATGTCTGTATTGTGGTGGAAAAGCGCATATGGCCGAAAATTGCCCCAAGAAGTCCAGACCGTCGGGAAACAACCAGGCCAGATGAATGGGGGGGAGATCCATCTGAGCGTCAAATTTATTTCCTCCATGAATTCACTTCTTGTACCGATACTGATTAAAGCCAGAGATTCTTCCATTAAGCTCCAGGCTTTTGTGGATAGCGGTGCTGCCGGAAATTTTATGGATTTTTCTTCTGCGAAAGAATGGAAACTCCAGATCCTTCCTCTCTCCCCTCCTATCACTGCTTGTGGACTGACTGGGGAACCTTTGTCTGGCGGGCCCATTTCCTTTATCACAGAACCACTACATCTTCTGGTTGGAGCCTGTCATTCGGAAATCATCCAGTTCTACCTCCTGTCCTCTCCTGCCGCTAAAGTAGTCCTCGGCCATCCTTGGCTGACCCAACATAATCCAGTAATTGACTGGACTAAAGGGGAGATTATTCGTTGGAACGAATCCTGTGCTTCCTGCATCTCCCTACCGGTACGCCAACTATCTACTCCGGAAAAATTGCTCCCTGCCCAGTACGAGGACTTCTCTAAGAAGGAAGCAGATAAACTTCCTCCTCATCGTCCTTACGATTGTGGTATCGATATTATTCCTGGATCTCCTCTTCCCAAGGGTCGGCTTTTTCCGTTATCTATTCTTGAGTCTAAATCCATGGATGAATACGTGGAAGAGAACCTTCAGAAAGGTTTTATTCATACCTCACATTCCCCTCTGGGGGCTGGATTCTTTTTTGTCAAAAAGAAGGATGGCACACTACGACCCTGTATCGACTACAGAGCTCTTAATAAAATCACAGTCAAGAATAAGTATCCTCTACCCCTCATCTCGGACTTATTCGAAAGACTTAAAGATGCCACTATTCACACCAAGATTGACTTACGTAGAGCCTATAATCTGGTGCGTATCCGCCAGGGTGATGAATGGAAGACGGCCTTTAATACCCAATCTGGACATTACGAATATTTAGTTATGCCCTTCGGTTTGTGCAATGCACCCGCGGTCTTCCAAGATCTCATTAATGATGTGCTAAGGGACTTCTTGGGAATCTTTGTTATTGTATACTTGGATGACATCTTGATCTATTCCCGCTCCTTACAGGAAATTCGCCTTCAAGTTCGCCAAGTCCTCCAGAAGCTTCGCGATTACCAACTGTATGCCAAGCTTGAGAAATGCGATTTTGAAGTCTCCGAGGTCTTCTTCTTGGGATATCGTATTTCACCCCAACGTTTTGCCATGGACCCAGCCAAAGTCCGGGCCATTCTAGGATGGGTTCAACCTGCAGACCTTCAGGCCATTCAAAGATTTCTGGGATTTGCTAATTTCTACAGACGTTTTGTTCGTTCATTCTCCACGATGGTGACTCCAATTTTGGACCTTACTAAAAAAAGGGGCTGATACCCGAAACTGGCCGGATATCGCAGTCAAGGCTTTCAAGGCTTTGAAACCGCCTTTACTATGGCCCCTATTCTCCGTCATCTGAATCCTGATCGACCTTTTGTGGTAGAAGTGGATGCATCTGACGTGGGAGCTGGAGCGGTCCTGTCACAGTATGATCCTTCTGATAATCGCCTGCACCCCTGTGCATATATGTCAAAAAAATTCTCATCTGCTGAGAGAAATTATGACATCGGGAACAGAGAATTACTAGCTATCAAACTCGCTTTTGAAGAATGGAGGCACTGGTTAGAGGGAGCCAAACATCAAATCTCGGTCCTCACAGACCATAAGAATTTAGCCTATATCGAGTCTGCCAAAAGATTAAATTCACGCCAAGCAAGATGGGCTTTATTCTTTACCAGATTTTCCTTCAAAATCACCTATCGGCCTGGATCCCTGAATGCTAGAGCAGATGCTCTTTCCCGCTCCTTCCTGTCAGAAGATCAATCTTCTCTACCCATCATTCCCACATCATCTATCATTGCAGGACTTACTCAAGATCTTCAGTCTCAAGTGTTACAAATGCAACATCTGGCTCCCAAGAATAGACCCCCGGATCGTCTATTTGTTCCAGCCTCCTTAAGAAAAGCAGTCCTATCTGCATTGGTCTCCAAGACCAGAGTGGATTTGCGTCGTTCTCCCCACACGTTTAAAGTTGGGGATAAAGTGTGGTTGTCCACAAGAAATATTCGTCTTAAACAAGCTTGTAATAAACTGGGACCTCGTTTCATTGGACCTTTTTCTATTATTAAAAAAATAAATCCAGTGGCATTTCGTCTGAGGCTACCATCTTCCATGAAGATTCCCAACACATTCCATGTATCTTTGTTAAAACCTTGCAAACTCTCTAAAAAATTTTCGTCTAAGGAATCACCCAGACCTGACCCTATTCTTGTGGATGGTAAAGAAGAATTTATTGTCCAAGACATCCTGGATTACAAATGGAGACATAAAAACTTTTCTACCTGGTGCACTGGAAAGGTTATGGTCCAAAAGAGAGAGAATGAGTTGCTGCGGAAGATATTCATGCTGCAGAAATTCTCAATAGATTTCTTGCTAAGTTTTCCAAGAAACCAGGAGAAAGGACTTCCTTAACCTCTCATCAAGGGGGGGTAATGTAAGCTCCCAGACCTTGCATACCGCAGGGCTCCAGCTGCTTACCTCCGGCTGCAGGTTTCTCTCCTGGTTTGTCGGCTGGCTGCTGGGCTTCCGGCGCGCGCTGCGAGCGTCCCCATGGACGCTCTTTTGGATTCTCTGTCGGGCGCTGCCTCCGGGTCTCTGCGGCTTAATTGTAACTTCCGTTGGCGCACACTCTGCACTCTGCCATTGGCTCTCTCCTCTATTTAGCCTCCCCTCTGTCTCACCACTGGCGCTGGTGATAGTTTCTGTTTCAGTACTGTTACTTGCCTTACTGTGTGCCTAGTCTTAGCCCTGTGCTCTGCTAGTGAACTGACCGCTGAGTGTCCCCCTTGCCTGCTCTGTACCTACCTCCCATTTACCTCATTGTTTCCTACCTCCCTGGGCCTCCCACCTTACACATACCTACCCACTTGGTTTCCCTATACTTACCTGGCTGAAAGTGTTTGTGATCCCGTAAGGGATCTCTTTGTGCGTTTGGAGTGTGAAAGTCCCAGTGTGTTCCGTCAGTCCCGTCACCCTTCTCTGTCCGCAGTCAATTGTTTCTTGTTTATTGTCGCCAGTCTTGGTCAGTCTCTTCTGTCTAGTCTAATATCCCACTACTGCTGTTGTCCATCACTTCTGTTCACGGTAGGGTGTTTTTCCATTCCACAAGTCCAAGTTCAACTGGGGACAACCAGGCCATCAGGGGTTACCCAGCCCATCCCCTCCTTCAGGGGCTCTGGTGAAGACCTTCTGTTTGGTAAAGACTCCGACCTCAGGAAGCTTGCTTGTTCACCCTTTGGGTTTTCCTTGGTGTCACTCCGGTACCTCATGGGTAAAACCGGAGTACCCACCCAACTCTCACTGGTCCTCTCCGGTACTCTACCAGTAAACCCGGAGGATCCCAACTCACTGGAGTGTCCTAACATGAGCCTTGCAGGGCTCTCCGCAGCACTGCACCCAGGTGCCCCTGTGGAACCCAGGATGCATTGCGGTGCCGTGGTGAGCCAATCAGGGCTCACCATGTCACCAATCCCATCAGCCCCTGCGGTTGGATTAAAAATACACCGCATGGGCCGAAAGGGAGCAGCAGTGGACAGAAGAGGCCGAAGTCAGAAGGTGGAGCTGTGCTGCGTGGAAGGAGCAGTGGCCGGAAGAGGCTAAAGAGAGAAAAGCCTGTGGCCAGAAGAAGTGTGAGGAGTCTTGCTTGTCTTACTGTGTGCCTAGTCTTAGCCCTGTGCTCTGCTAGTGAACTGACCACTGAGTGTCCCCTTTGCCTGCTCTGTACCTACCTCCCATTTACCTCATTGTTTCCTACCTCCCTGGGCCTCCCTCCTTACATATACCTACCCACTTGGTTTCCCTATACTTACCTGGCTGAAAGTGTTTGTGATCCCGTAAGGGATCTCTTTGTGCGTTTGGAGTGTGAAAGTCCCAGTGTGTTCCGTCAGTCCCGTCACCCTTCTCTGTCCGCAGTCAATTGTTTCTTGTTTATTGTCGCCAGTCTTGGTCAGTCTCTTCTGTCTAGTCTAGTCTAATATCACTGCTGTTGTCCATCACTTCTGTTCACGGTAGGGTGTTTTTCCATTCCACAAGTCCAAGTTCAACTGGGGACAACCATTCCATCAGGGGTTACCCAGCCCACTAGTTATAGTAAAAGGGTACTAGACCCTTTGTTAGCGAGCGCTTGACCCCGTGTGGTTAGCGGGCGCTAGGCCCTGTGTGGTAGCGGGCGCTAGGCCCCTTGTTAGAGGGCGCTAGGCCCTGTGTTGGTAGCGGGCACTAGGCCTGGGCATTGTTAGAAGGGTGTTAGACCCTTGGGTTGCAGGGTGCTAGGCCCTGGTTAGGGACGGGTGCTAGGCCTGCGTTAGGTTGGGCACTAAGCCCTGTGTTTGTTGTTGTTGGGCGCTAGGCTCATGTTAGGCCGCAGGGAGCGATAGGCTCCGTTTGTGGTAGAAGGCACCAGGCTCTGGCTAGGGCAGCGTAAGGAGAACACGTGGTGGAGTACAGGTTGCGGTACGCAGAGGTAGGTGGTCTCGAGTTTGTGGTGGTGAGAGCGTCCATCCAATAGAGACAGTGAGTATTAATACCTGTACTCGGCGTGGTGTTTGTTCCCCCCTCCTTCCACGGTTGCGGAGACGGAGACGGAAGGCGCGGAAAGGTTCCGTCCTGCTCGCCAGTCACTACCCACAGGTAGTCCTGGGTTTGATGTTGTACTAATGGTTGTGCTTTCTTTGCAGCATTAGAGATCGTCAAGCCCGGGGACCGGGAGAGAAACATTGCGTCTTCTCTGGTGGTTTCTTCAGGATCGGGTAGGAACCACAGGGGTGGGGGTGGGCCTGGGTTTTGTTTGAATCTCACAGGGCACCGGCGCACCACCCGTTACATTTTGGCTTAGTCGGCAGGATCCTGAAGAACGCCATGGAGAGCGCGGCGAGGGACGGAGACGTCATCATCTTCAAGGAGGAGTTTATGGTAGCCTTCCAGAGAGCGCTGGAGCGGCAGGCACGATGCGGGAAGACCAAGGCAGAGCGTCGGAAGGAAGCTGAGGAGTTCTGGTGTTGGAGCTGTCAGCAGCGGGGACATGCAGCCTGGGACTGTCCAGGTGTGGTACCTGCGTGACGCCTATATGAAGAGTCGCCGGAGGTGAGCTGGCCAGAGGGAGATTCCTGGCAGCTGAAGACAGAGCGCCCGCCAAGAGAATCGTCGGGACAAGAGGACCCGGGCGATCGGCGGAAAGAATCACAAGAGGCGGTTTGGCCGGATGGGAGTTCCCGGCGAAGATGCGCCCAGCCACAGGAGAGAGCCCTGCAGGAGAACTGGAAGATAGTCACGCAGGCAGAATTCATCGTGGCGGCGCAGGGAGCGTTGGAGCACTCGAGGAAGCTGGTTGGCAAGACAGCCGAGCATTGGGAGGAGGAGCCCCAGTACGACCGATGTGGACAGCTGGGCATGAAGACTGGAATTGCCTTACGGCGGACGAGAACTTCTGGGACTTGCCGAAGAGAGTCCTGAAGATGAAGGTTGTCCCTGTGGCGAGTTTGAAGTTGGGGGACCCGCATGGAAAGGCAGAAGGGCATGAGTACATGAAGACCGTGCGGAGAGACTTCTGTCAGCGGGAGAAGACTGAAAACTGTGCTGACAGGGAGCAACAGGTGCCAGAAGTCCAGCCGGAGGTCAGGAAGAGAAGGCAGCTACCGCCCACCCCAACATCGGTACCTCTGCTAAGGCTTCTCCAGAGTGTATCGGCGGTACGCACGGACCCAGGGGCTGCGTCAGAAAATCTCCATAAACAGGAGAAGCGTGGCACCGTGTCTGAGGAGACACTGTCCGATGATTGGGAGCTGAAGTGTCCCTGGTATGAACAATGTCCCTGGAGGTCGGCAGAGGTGGTGTACCCAGCTGTGCCTGAGGAAAAGAGTGGCCCAGAAGAAGCTGTGGCTGAGTGGTGCAGCTCCCCATCAGTGCAGGAAGAAAGGGACTGCACAGAAGAGGCCGACAAGCGCTGGGATGTATCCTTATCCCCGGAGGGAGATGTCAGTGACTGGAAGGCAGTGCTGCGTCTGGAGGCCCTC
>WWET01007106.1:2794-44292 GCA_011038615.1 Limnodynastes dumerilii
CGCATACTCAAATTTGCGGAAGAGCCGCCAGCTCCTCTTCGGGGACTTAGGGTTAGGCTGCAGGGGGGGGGACGACTTAGGGTTAGGCTGCGGGTTAGGGTCAGCTTAGATTCTAGCTGACATTCTCTAGCATGTAATAGGAAAGTGAGAGCCAGAATCTGATTGGTTGCTATGGGCAACATCTCAACTTTTCCAAACCCACAGCTTAGTAAACCTGGCCCTTGGAATCAGGGGTGGAACGTGACTGACTCGGGTCCTATAGCAAGGAGTCTGGATGGGCGGGACTGGGTGGAGCCACGCTGTTTTGGGGTGGAGCTGAGCGATCCCATCTGCATGAAAAAGAAGCTATAAACAGGGCTCAATGCTCATTAGGCTGCGGGGAATGGAGGGTCAGGCTTAGGAAAGGGTTAAGGGTCGGGCTAGCTATAAACACTTACCTTTCACAAAAAAGGCCATCTACCGGCAAACCCGACCCGCTTCTGAGTCTCCGTCAGACACTATGGAAAATAGATTGAAAAAAATGAAAGTAGCTGTTTTTTTTAACCTTAAAAAAATCTTAATTGGTGATATTTCTTACAGAATTAGGAAATACCTAAAGGAATTTATAGCATGGTAACAATAAGTTGCAATTTGTCATCAGAAAGAAACCACAACAAATCTACATAGTTTTTTGCAAACTTTAACACTTTCATCGCCATCTTTTTTTAAACAGAGCAGGACATAGGCCTGTTTCTCACTTCCTGACGCTAGTATAATCCTCCTTTCTATGTATGTGCTGACACATGGTGTTATATAATGTTGTGTATATATATATATAGTATAATCCTCCTTTCTATGTATGTGCTGACACATGGTGTTATATAATGTTGTGTATATATATATATAGTATAATCCTCCTTTCTATGTATGTGCTGACACATGGTGTTATATAATGTTGTGTATATATATATATAGTATAATCCTCCTTTCTATGTATGTGCTGACACATGGTGTTATATAATGTTGTGTATATATATATATAGTATAATCCTCCTTTCTATGTATGTGCTGACACATGGTGTTATATAATGTTGTGTATATATATATATAGTATAATCCTCCTTTCTATGTATGTGCTGACACATGGTGTTATATAATGTTGTGTATATATATATATAGTATAATCCTCCTTTCTATGTATGTGCTGACACATGGTGTTATATAATGTTGTGTATATATATATATAGTATAATCCTCCTTTCTATGTATGTGCTGACACATGGTGTTATATAATGTTGTGTATATATATATATAGTATAATCCTCCTTTCTATGTATGTGCTGACACATGGTGTTATATAATGTTGTGTATATATATATATAGTATAATCCTCCTTTCTATGTATGTGCTGACACATGGTGTTATATAATGTTGTGTATATATATATATAGTATAATCCTCCTTTCTATGTATGTGCTGACACATGGTGTTATATAATGTTGTGTATATATATATATAGTATAATCCTCCTTTCTATGTATGTGCTGACACATGGTGTTATATAATGTTGTGTATATATATATATAGTATAATCCTCCTTTCTATGTATGTGCTGACACATGGTGTTATATAATGTTGTGTATATATATATATAGTATAATCCTCCTTTCTATGTATGTGCTGACACATGGTGTTATATAATGTTGTGTATATATATATATAGTATAATCCTCCTTTCTATGTATGTGCTGACACATGGTGTTATATAATGTTGTGTATATATATATATAGTATAATCCTCCTTTCTATGTATGTGCTGACACATGGTGTTATATAATGTTGTGTATATATATATATAGTATAATCCTCCTTTCTATGTATGTGCTGACACATGGTGTTATATAATGTTGTGTATATATATATATAGTATAATCCTCCTTTCTATGTATGTGCTGACACATGGTGTTATATAATGTTGTGTATATATATATATAGTATAATCCTCCTTTCTATGTATGTGCTGACACATGGTGTTATATAATGTTGTGTATATATATATATAGTATAATCCTCCTTTCTATGTATGTGCTGACACATGGTGTTATATAATGTTGTGTATATATATATATAGTATAATCCTCCTTTCTATGTATGTGCTGACACATGGTGTTATATAATGTTGTGTATATATATATATAGTATAATCCTCCTTTCTATGTATGTGCTGACACATGGTGTTATATAATGTTGTGTATATATATATATAGTATAATCCTCCTTTCTATGTATGTGCTGACACATGGTGTTATATAATGTTGTGTATATATATATATAGTATAATCCTCCTTTCTATGTATGTGCTGACACATGGTGTTATATAATGTTGTGTATATATATATATAGTATAATCCTCCTTTCTATGTATGTGCTGACACATGGTGTTATATAATGTTGTGTATATATATATATAGTATAATCCTCCTTTCTATGTATGTGCTGACACATGGTGTTATATAATGTTGTGTATATATATATATAGTATAATCCTCCTTTCTATGTATGTGCTGACACATGGTGTTATATAATGTTGTGTATATATATATATAGTATAATCCTCCTTTCTATGTATGTGCTGACACATGGTGTTATATAATGTTGTGTATATATATATATAGTATAATCCTCCTTTCTATGTATGTGCTGACACATGGTGTTATATAATGTTGTGTATATATATATATAGTATAATCCTCCTTTCTATGTATGTGCTGACACATGGTGTTATATAATGTTGTGTATATATATATATAGTATAATCCTCCTTTCTATGTATGTGCTGACACATGGTGTTATATAATGTTGTGTATATATATATATAGTATAATCCTCCTTTCTATGTATGTGCTGACACATGGTGTTATATAATGTTGTGTATATATATATATAGTATAATCCTCCTTTCTATGTATGTGCTGACACATGGTGTTATATAATGTTGTGTATATATATATATAGTATAATCCTCCTTTCTATGTATGTGCTGACACATGGTGTTATATAATGTTGTGTATATATATATATAGTATAATCCTCCTTTCTATGTATGTGCTGACACATGGTGTTATATAATGTTGTGTATATATATATATAGTATAATCCTCCTTTCTATGTATGTGCTGACACATGGTGTTATATAATGTTGTGTATATATATATATAGTATAATCCTCCTTTCTATGTATGTGCTGACACATGGTGTTATATAATGTTGTGTATATATATATATAGTATAATCCTCCTTTCTATGTATGTGCTGACACATGGTGTTATATAATGTTGTGTATATATATATATAGTATAATCCTCCTTTCTATGTATGTGCTGACACATGGTGTTATATAATGTTGTGTATATATATATATAGTATAATCCTCCTTTCTATGTATGTGCTGACACATGGTGTTATATAATGTTGTGTATATATATATATAGTATAATCCTCCTTTCTATGTATGTGCTGACACATGGTGTTATATAATGTTGTGTATATATATATATAGTATAATCCTCCTTTCTATGTATGTGCTGACACATGGTGTTATATAATGTTGTGTATATATATATATAGTATAATCCTCCTTTCTATGTATGTGCTGACACATGGTGTTATATAATGTTGTGTATATATATATATAGTATAATCCTCCTTTCTATGTATGTGCTGACACATGGTGTTATATAATGTTGTGTATATATATATATATATATAGTATAATCCTCCTTTGTATGTATGCGCTGTCACATGGTGTTATATATATATATGTATATATATATATATATAGTATAAGAAATTAGCCCTTTATCAATGCTCTTATTTACTTTTATATTATTTTTCTTTGGTTCTTTGGTCATATCACTAATACAGTCACTCGTTGTTCTATTGTATATAGACAATAGTAACACGTATAAAGCAACATTTACTATGTGAAAGCTAGTTCAGTACACACTTAATTTGTCCATAGGATAATTCCTACATCAAGTACAAAAATAACATAAAAAATAAATTTTTTTGTGCAATTTGGAGCCTTATTAACATCTGTGGACTTAAGAAAGCGCTGTTTTTTACGTGCGTGTTTTTAGGATCGGATAAACTGTGCATGTAAAGTAACTTTTTTTATGCAAACTACATAGGATTTCGGCACGAAAATCCATTAGGCACGGACTTCAAATCCGTGCTTAGTGAGATACGTGCGGAGGAACGGCCAGTCCTCCGTAAGTAGGAAGTTACGTGAATGTGGGGCGTTTAACCCGTACCTAAGCAACTTATGCACAAATATACGCCCGGAAAGTTAAGGTTGAGGGAAAACTCTTTGCTGACTAAGAGGTAACACCCACTTGTCACCTTAGCCCCATGCCTCTGTCTTATGTTTGGAAGGGTACACATAGAGAGGGAACGCCCATTCTGTCACCTGACTAAGAGGGAACGCCTACCTGTCACCTGACTAAGAGGGAACACCCCCCTGTCACCACAACCCCGCCACTTAGTCTTATGTCTAGATGGGTACACAGAGAGAGGGAACGCCTATACTGTCACCTGACTAAGAGGAAACGCCCACTTGCCACCTCATCCCCACCTCTCTGTCTTATGTCTGGAAGGGTACATACAGAGAGGGAACGCCCATACTGTCACCTGACTAAGAGGGAACACCCACTTGTCACCTCAGCCCCGCCCCTCTGTCTTATGTCTGGAAGGGTACATAGAGAGATCCATGTCTGGAATCTGTTTGATGTGATGATCTGTCCACTTAAATGTATGACATTTTATTATTTTATGTAAATTAAAAACTAGTTCATAACGTCATTTAAAAATCAAGAAACAAAAAACACAACACTTTTGAACCAGAAATATCAGCGCTCAGCGAAAACAAAACTAATGAATTAAGAATCATAATTGGCGAACTCTCTAGTCTCTAGACATCTTAGGTTCTGTCCCGTTATTAGTTCTCCTTTCCTTTCCTTTCCATCAGTCGGACGTGTAATGTGTTGGGGGCACGAGGGGCAGCTGGACCTATAAGGAGTTAGCAGCTGTACTTGTATTTTAGCCAAAGACAGTTTCATAAAATATTTTGGGGGGCTAAATCCTCGATCCTCAGGATCCGGACTTCCGTCTCTATGACGGCAGGGTGAGAAGCATACATTGTGTATGTTCTGGAGGGGGGTATATATTTTTTATTCTTTAGTAAGGGCGGGTTTATGCTATCCAGATTTCAGGATTCAGCACGCGCCCTCCAGATGTTACACTCACAAGTGGGCTGTACTTCCCCTCTGCCCGCTAAACTGGGCGGGGGGAAGCATGCAAAATGTACCGTGTGGGAGGGGCTCCCACACTGCAGCGAATCAGCGTTCGTTCGGACCACTGATCCGCACGATGGACTTAGAGGCGGCTTATGGCAGCGTCAGCACAAGAGAGGGGAGTGACGGGGTTGCACTCCCCTCTCTCTCTCTCTCTCTCTCTCTCGGACGGAGAGACCCCTGCATGTTCGGAGAGCGTGCGGGGGGTCTGGATCTGGCCCATGGTGAGAACGTCTGACTTACACCATCGAGAGCATGGAGACGGAGGAGAAATAAGTTCGTTCACGCTCTCACATTCGTAGAACAGTTCTCTTTCCCCTCTGAAATAAAGGCTTGTAAGATATCCTCCGCAGCTGGCATCTAATGCACAAACACACCTCTGTCTGCGCCTCCACCGTATGACAGAGAGCATTATCCCCCTGGACTAAGCCTGTACATAGCCACACACACGGCCACTTCTAATGATCATCGCTCCGGGCCAGGTGAGAGCGCTGCGTTCATATGACACCTCGCACAAGAGACGTCCAGAGACTTAAAGAGCTTCAGCTTCCAGTGAGCAGCGACTTGCACCTGATGCTGCTCCGTCACAGGACTTTTCATTTGCAAAGTGAATATCAGTTTCTTCCCCCGGGAGGAGCAGCTCTGCGCTGGCATAATGCTTTATTATTGTTTGCTCTTTTAATTGAAATGTAAATTCTGAGAACGTCCTGACCCAGATGAGGCTCTGAAGAAGGGCAAAACTCTCATTTTCCTGCTCATACATCTGCAGCCTTGTTCTTAATGACTCAGGACGGGATGTCCGCAGTAACGTGGAATTCCCAAAGTTTACACAAAAGAAAAAAAAACTTTCCAGTATACCGGACCTGCGAAGCCGCGGAGAGAAACGTACCTCCGGGCAGGTAGAGGACGTAATGTAGTTTTAATGATTTGAATTGGAAATGAAATACGTTTGAAGTCAGGGAGACGCTGTAGGTGACGCTGCCGAAGCCCTTATTTTACTGTTGAAACGGCGACGGCTCAGTCACGGCTATATCATTGCCAACAACTTCCAAATAAAGAATACTTTTATTTCGGGGCGGGTATAATGTCCAATGTTTCTAGTTTGACAAGTTACCCATTCCCAGGGCCGTAACTAGGGGGTCGCCCAGAGCACCGAGCCAAAGGGGGCACCATTACATAAAGGTTAAACTGGTTATTAATTCAAGGTAGGGGGCGCAATTTTTCCTTTTTGCTCCTAGCTCTAAAATTTCTAGTTTCGGCTCTGCCCATTCCCAATGATTAAGGTTAGGCTGCTGCATGGGGATAGTTAATGATAGGAGACTGTTAAGGTTAGGCTGCAGGAAGGGGTCTGTTAAGGTTAGGCTGCAGAGAGGGGACAGGTAAGGTTAGGTTGCGGAGAGGGGACTGGTAAGGTTAGGTTGCGGAGAGGGGACAGGTAAGGTTAAGGTGCGGCGAGGGGACAGGTAAGGTTAGGTTGCGGAGAGGGGACAGGTAAGGTTAGGGTGTGGAGAGGAGACAGGTAAGGTTAGACTGCGGAAAGGGGGCAGGTAAGGTTAGGCTGCAGAGAGGGGACAGGTAAGGTTTAGGGTGCGGAGAGAAGACATGTAAGGTTAGGCTGCGGAGAGGGGACAGGTAAGGTTAGGGTGCGGAGAGGGGACAGGTAAGGTTAGGGTGCGGAGAGGGGACAGGTAAGGTTAGGCTGCGGAGAGGGGACAGGTAAGGTTAGGGTGCGGGATGGTTAGGGTTATGTCGCCGTTGGAATTTGCGCAGATGCGCCAGTCGTGGTAATGTTTCTGTGTCTCGTCGGTAACTGCTGGAAAATGTACGTAGCAGCGAATTACACCCTTAGGGCCTGATCCAGACCTGCGCTGCTGTGCGTAGCGTATTATCGCTGAACGTACCTCCGATGCCCGGCAATAGGCACTCCCCTTGCTCGTACATAGTGTAGCTTCCATACGCTCGGCAAACCCCACCCTAACTTTTGTGTTAGTTTCCGCGGCCGTCCGTACGTTCATTGCGTGTTAACGACGCTGAGCACGCCCATACTGTACAATTTACATCCCTCACCCACCTATGTTCCTTAACTCCAGCGTCCGTACTAACTTTGTACTATAACATGCCCCGTCGTATAAAAAAAACGCAAACAATACGCCAGAATCGCCGCTATGAAAAGGTCTTTGGTACGACCGGAAGTTGTCACTATGCACATGCGCAGTGCGTTTTTACTGCCATTTCAGCGTTAGCTCGCATGCGAGCGTAGGTCTGGATCAGGCCCTTAGAGTCTAGGACACCCGTGTGATAGAGGTTTACTCAGATCTTAAAATCCAAGTAATACTGGACCCGATTTGAGTTGCCGTTTCCCAGGGCAACCATAGGCATTAAAGTGCAGCATATACATACACGCACACACACATACATGTACACACATACATACATGTACAGACACACACACATACATGTACACAGACACATACATGTACAGACACACATACATACATGTACACAAACACATATATACATTCACTCACACACACATACATGTACACAGACACATACATACATACACACACACACACACATACATACATGTACACAAACACATATATACACACATACATACATTCACTCACACACATACATACATGTACACAGACACATACACATACATGTACACAGACACATACACACATGTATACAGACACATACATGTACACACACATACATACACGCATACACATGCACACACATGCATACACACATACATACATGCAAACACACGCACATACACATACATACACGCATAAACATGCACACACACACACACAAAGACACACACACGCACATACACATACATATACGCAGAAACATGCACACACACAGACGCATGCACACACAAAGACACACACTTGCACATACACATATATACATGCACACACATGCACATACACATATATACATGCACACACATGCACATACACATATATACACGCACACACATGCACATACAAAGACACACACATACACACACGCCAGCCAGACTTGTATGAAGTGCTGATGGAAAGCTGTTGCTTCGCTGCTTTGCTCGTCCTCTGAGGACATTGCGCTGTATGGAGAATTAATGGGCAAGTGTTGAAATAAAAAATGCGCTGCCATTCCCGGCCGGGGCGGCCTCCTGCACTCTGCCTTTTGTTTGTGCTGTAAAGTTGACATGAAGCCTGAGATCACTTTGCAGGGGGCTGTGTAATAAAGTCTCGGGGAGTGTATTGGGAGAGGGTGCTCCTCACTTTCCCAGGGCGGCTGCAGATGTAATCAGAGCGGGACAGACAGAATCCACTTTATTCCATAGCAGCTCCTTTCACAACTTTAATGAGCCTCAGTAATCAAGCTACTTAATATTCCAAATTTACTCTGGAATTTTAAGGCTACGAGAGAGGCCCAATTTAACCCCCTATGTTACCATTTTAAAGAGCTTCCATTCAAAGCCTGAGCTTCGCCGTTACACAGGATAGAAACGGCATCAATACATGAAGGAATAATATTATAGACGGCATACTGTCAATATGTCCCAAATAATCCTTACCAGGGGCGTAATTACTGGGAGGTGCAAGGGGTGTGGCTGCTACGGGGCCTGGAAGAGAGGGGACCCATGGCAGCTGCTCTCCCTCCACTGTAAGCAAGCTGTCAGCCTCTGGCCCTGCCCAGCTCCTCCCTCAGCCCCGCCCAGCCTCACCCATCCAGACTCAGGCCATGCCTCCTTGCGGAGTTTAAGGGATTAACCAAGCCCTTCCTGTGATTTTAATGTGTTTCCCCCCACCAGCATGTGTACATACGCCAACTTGTCCCGCTGCACTTTCAGAAAGGCTTACAACACGAAGACTTGAATCATGAGGGCCCACTGGACGCCTGAAGGCCCCTGATGCGCTGAACTGAACTGTGTACGTTTTCTGCGCCCAAGAGCCGCACTTTGTGTGTTATTCACGGAAACGCTCAGCGCACCCTCAGAACGGGAGCTAGAACAGAAAGATGGCATCCTAGCCACTGCAATACAACACACACTGCATCCTAGTGACTGCCAGACAATACAGACTGCATCCTAGTGACTTCCAGACAATACACACTGCATCCTAGTGACTGCCAGACAATACACACTGCATCCTAGTGACTGCTGTATAATACATCGCTCTAATGACCACCATAGAAAACATATTCTAGAGACCGCCACAGAATAAACACTGCATCCCAGTCACTACAAAAATCATTCTTGTAACCACAATATGAAAAGAAACGCGGGTTTATGAGCATCTTAACAATACATCAATCACTTATATGACCTTCAAAAAACTATTTACCCCTTTAAAAATCATTAAACTTTTTTATACCCAATAAATTAATCTTAACATTACCAATTGCATTTACTAGCCTTTTGATGATTTAAATAGTAATTTTAAACAAAGGATTCTGAAACCATGCAAAAGTATTCTAATACCATCCAATGTTTTTCCTCCAGATTTTCATCATTTACTTTGCTAAGCTTTAATTGTTATATATATATATATACACACAAAAAAGACCCCAGCACTCTTGCAATTACCCAGCCACAAATCATAACTTTCTATCTTTAAAATAAAAGTCAGAGAATTCGTTACATACATCCGCAGATATATGATAAGCCACCAGTCACTTGCAAGACTTCTCTGTTTTGGTCCTAACTCTAAAACTGTCAGAGTCCCAACTTTGGGTCATATATGATGTATTTTTAAACTGAGAGCTCACCCCCGGCAGAGGTCCCCAAGTCTCCAAAACAGCCACTCTGAAACAGCGCCCCCTGTCAGCTGCTATCCCAGACACCAGGCTTCCAAGATGGTGGTTGCTCAAATCAATTTATAAGTTAAAATAGAGCAGGTGCTGCAAGGCAGGGGAACTCTTGCAATTAACCAGCAACAAACTATAACTCTCTATCTTTAAAACAAGAGTCAGAGAAATTCATTTTGTACATTTGTATCTGTGTATATATATAAATTCTGTAATAAAATTGCTATAAAATATGCAATAAGTATACATATATAGCCAACTGTATACACACACACTTATTACACCTGTGTAGAATCTCTGACAAGTTGGGCCAGGGCCAGGGCCAGCAAGAGCATAAGAGAGAGAGAGAGAAAGAGAGAGAGAAAGAGAGAGAGAGAGACCTCTCCCTTATGTATAATATATATATAACCTTTACCTGTGCAAGAGGGAAGATAGAAAGATTTGGAGAGTCCGGCAGATGGCCTTCTGGGAATTGTAGTTCATGTAGGATGACAGCTCCATGATTCAGCAGCCTACAAACTACATTTCCCATGAAACACAATTGAGCCAATCACAATGCAATGAAAGAATGACAGCGATGTTGACCATTTAGATCTGGATATTAATAGGAATGACATTGATTCTGACCAATCAGAATACAAGGGGCTGGAAAATTAGCCGAATGATCAGTCAGTGGGTGGGGCTAATTGTCAAACTCTGAGAAGCGATGAGCTGCATGTCAGCCTCTAATGAATGCGATCTCTGGACACCCCATTAGCCGCTTCTGGGGACTGGATTAAATAGGCCTGTTTTCAGTTGATGGCCAGGGGCTGTAGTAGAGAAAATTCCACCTCATTCAGACTGAAGAGCGATGGGTCTCTGGACAGAGGGGTGAGGCTTAGGTAACAAGTGGGCGTTCCCTCTTAGTCAGGTGACAGTGTAGGTGTTCCCTCTCTTTGTGTACCTATCCAGACATAAGACAGAGGGGTGGGGCTTAGGTAATAAGAGGGCGTTCCCTCTCTCTCTGGACCCATTCAGACTTACACATATTTAAGCAGACTTGAACTGAAAAATGTGTAGTAGCCCTTGGCTATCAGATGTGTGTCTGTGTTTGTAGAAGGGGTTAACAGGGAACACAGGTTTGTCTGAATAGTTAGGGAGAGTTAGGGTTAGGCTGCAGGACCTTGATAGTTTGGGGTTAGGAGTTAGGGGAGGGTTAGGCTGCAGAGTGTTGAGGGTTAAGATTAGGGGAGCATTAGGGTTAGGCTGCAGAGAGTGGAGGGTTAAGGATAGGGGAGTGTTAAGCTAAAGCTGCGGAAAAAAGATGGTTAGAGCTAGGGGAGAGTTAGGGTTAGGTTGTGGAGAGAGAAGGGCTAAGGTTAGGGGAATGGCCCTACCCTGAGAAGGCTGCGGGGAGATGAGGGTTAAGGTTAGGTTATGGGAGGGTTAGGGTTAGGTTTCCACTAATCCGGTGTTCCAAAATCGTGCTCTCTTGGGAGCCATCTTTTCTGAGGGCAGATTGCCGAAAACTGACGGCCCCTCACCGCAAAAGTAATCTGTTGCAAGACAGGTTTTCTGAATCATCGGGCCAGGGAGATGTATTGTTTCATTGTGGAAACTCAGCAATTATCATTTATTGCAACAGCTCCTGAATTTTACAGGTTGACATTAGATTCAATCCCACCTTGACTATTGTAACCTCCCTCTCCTGTATCAACCCCTTGCAGTCCATACTCAATGCCATGACTTACCTCCCTCCCTCCCTCACTGGTCTGCCCCCGTATCCCCTCTCTAGGACCCTGCACTACCCAATCCAATCCCAATCCACTACAAAATCCTCTTCAAGCTCCTCACTTTCACCTACAAAGCTCTTTCCAGCTCCACTGCTCCCTACATCTCTGCCCTCCCCTCCATTCACACTCCCTCCGCCAATGACCGACGCCTCTCCTCTCAAATCAACATATCCCACACCCATATTTAAGTCTTCTCTCACGCTGCCCCTCTACATTGGAATGCCCTCACCCAACCATCGGCTATTCCCTAGCCTGAAAATCTTCAAGCGGTCACTCAATATTCACTTCTTCTTGCCCCTTTATACCCCTTCACCCATCCTCACCTCCACGCTCTTACCCTATCCCTCTCTCTCGTGTTCCCCCCATTTCTGCTATGACATCACCTGGTCCAATCCCTTTGCCCTCTCTCCTGTTTTCCCACTCTGTCCTGTTTGTCTGCCACCACCCGCTTTGATTGTAAGCTCTTGTGAACAGGACTTCCATCTCCTCCCCTGCCTCATCTCTGTTTTTACATCGCTCTGTCTATCAGAATTGTATTGTGTCCTATCATGTTACTGTTACCCTGTCCTGCCTTGTTTATCCTTTTAGTCACATGTGTTACCTGTACAGCACTGTGGACTGTTTGTGGCACCTTATAAATAAGTCCTAATAATAATAATAATAACAATAATAATAATAAAATCACAGGGCTTGCCCTATATCGAACCATTCAAGCCATCGGGGGACTCTGTTCATTCTACTAGGGACAACAGACAATCTAACATTCCCACAGTCGTTGACCGGAAGCAGAGCCTTAGGGTGCGTCCCGGCACTGAAATGGTTACTAATCATTTCTCTCTAGATTTGGGAGGAAGATGTAGATGAAAAGAGCAGACAGATCAATGAAACGAAAGTTTAGGCTCTCTCTTTAAAGTCCACTCCTTGGGCACTCGTCCAAAAACGTTCTTTCTATTCAAGACCTCAATTCCTTTTTAATTAGTGTTTGCCAAAAATAGATGTAAAATCTCTCCCATCAGGAAACACCTGATATTCAGCAGAATTCGTCACTGTTTGTTTTTTGTTGCCCACGAAGGAGAAGACAAATAAAATATTAAGCAAGCGCCTTGCTCGGGGAATGGACGGCTGCTCGGTGAGAGACTCGGTAGAGGGAGATATGTAATAGAGTGTACTCCAGGAGAGTGCTGGAAAGTGTGTTCTTGAACGTTTCAGTGTTATTGGGTTTCTATGAACATTACACAACACCTGTAGGGCCTGATACTGGGCCGTATTCAGAGATCCGTTTTTCGAGGGGAATTGCGTGCGTATTTTTAGGAACGGATCAACGGCGCATGCGTAGTAACTTTATTTACGTACTTTACGTAGACTAAACGTGCGTAAGTACCTGACGGACGTACATGTGAATCACACTTGGGGATATACGCATGGAAATCCTACGCACAGGAAAATTTACATAAAAGTGGGCGGGAAGAGGCATTTAAATGAGCGTGTGGAGGCGCGGTTATAAAGAATCGCATGGGCGGAGCACATATGCGCACGAAAGTACACGTGTATAGAACAGAGTGGTCTATGGACTCATAAGTCACCGACAGCACGTCCGGGAGAGGGGAGTGTCCAGGAGAGGGCCGTGTCCGGGAGAGGGGAGTGTCCGGGAGAGGGGCGTGTCCGGGAGAGGGGCATGTCCAGGAGAGGGGAGTGTCCGGGTGGTTGGTGGGTGTTTCCTTGCTCCGCCAGGCGTATAATTGCGTACATATAAAAACGGATCTCTGAATACGGACAGACCTGAAAGCAAAAATGAATCCAAATAATGAGAGATCTATATGGGGTCCAGAGGTGCCCCCCAGACACGTGTCCTATCCCCAGACCAGACACAAATGCTGGCCCCTCTATGGTGAGATGGCGGCTATGCTTTGTGTTAGAGCATCAGGGACAATATTACAGCATGTGCAGTGGCCGGAACGGAGTCTTCATTTCAGATGAATCATTCCCAATGACATCATAAAAATGAGAGTCTACATTCAGAGCAGCGTCCATGTTAAATGGCCAATTTTCTAAAAGGTTCTCATTCTGCTTAGGGTTCGGCTGTGGGACAGAAAGGGTTGGGGTTAAGCTCCAGGAAGGGTAAGGGTAAGGCTGTGGGATGGCGGTGGTCAGGGTTAGTGGGGGAATTAGGTTTAGGCTGCAGAGAGCAGAGGGTTATGGTTAGGGTTAGGCTGCAGAGCGAGGTTGGTTAGGGTTAGACTGCGGAGAGAGGAGGGTAGAGGTTAGGGTTAAGCTGTGGAGAGTGGAGGGATAAGGTTAATGTTAGACTGCGGAGAGAGGAGGGTAGAGGTAAGGATTCAGCTGTGGAGAGTGGAGGGATAAGGTTAAGGTTAGGCTGTGGAGGGTAGGGGTTAGGGTTAGACTGTGGAGAGCGAAGGGATAAGGTTAGGGTGTGGAGAGCGGAAGGTAGAGGTTAGGATTAGGCTGTGAGGAGCGGAGGGTTAAGGTCGGAGGAGATTTAGGGTTAGACAGTGGAGACAGGGGGGTTAGGGTTAGGCTGTGGAGAGCGAAGGGTTAGGGTTAGGCTGTGAAGAGCGGAGGGTAAAGATTGGGGGAGATTTAGGGTTAGACTGTGGAGACAGGAGGGTTAAGGTTAGGGTTAGGCTGCGGGTTAGGGTTAGACTGCGGAGAGAGGAGGGTAGAGGTTAGGGTTAGGCTGTGGAGAGCGGAGGGATAAGGTTAGGGTTAGGCTGTGGAGAGCGGAGGTTAGGGTTAGGCTGCAGAGACAGGAGGGTTAAGGTTAGGGTTAGGCTGTGAGAAAGGGGTGGTTAGGGTTAGGCTCCAGACAGGGGAGGGTTAGGTTTAGGCTGTAGGATGGCGATGGTTAGAGTTAGTGGAGGGTTATGGTTAGGCTGCAGAGAGCGGAGGGTTAAGGCTTGGGTTAGGGCTGACACTTAATATCTGCATGCCTAAACCCAGCCATACAGGCTAATTAAGTGTCCCGGGACCTTTGGAGGGTTCTACCCAGACCGACCTGGGTAGCCTCCAGTATGAAAGGTGAGACCCGGGTTTTTTAACCTGGGTCTCACAGAAGTGGGGATTAGGGACATGAACCATCAAATTGATGACTCAGAGGTTAAAAAAATGGATATAAAAAAAAAAAAAGATGGAGAGCTGGGACAGAAGCTTTACACATGTGCGCTTGTAAGTGGCATGAAGATCTTAATCTGGTCCCAAGTGGCTAAACAGGACAGCGCCTCCTTTGGCGGTGTTTGGTACTGTCAATGGCTCCCCCTGTGGTGGAAAAGAGATACTGCAGAAAGGACAACTGTGACTGTTATTAAGTCAAGTATTATTTTTCCTGTCTCTGGTTTCATGTGATAGTTCACTGTATAAGTCGTCCCTTTAACTGTGCTCTGCCCATAGACACCTATAATGATGTGTTACGGCTTACAGGAGAGAAATGGCCAATGATACTGCATGCCTAATCAATAGGGGCCTATAATATTGCCTCTCAGAGGAGAACAGTGCTTGTTATGCCAATATTTCTGTGTGTGTGTATGTGTGAGTGTGTGGGTGTGTGTGTGGTGGGGGGTCATTAATCTCTATTAAAAATGAGAAGCGTGGCATGCTTTTAGTTCAGTAATAAACCTATAGTGAGTTATTATATTGACGTTGTTTTCTGTTGGCCTCTTACACTGCAGGGTATTGATTAGGACTGAATTAACACAAAGTATCCAGAGAGCATATAGCATTGATGTACATTCCCCTTGCCGTTATGTCTAGGAGAAAGAGCACATCCCTGACTTTATTACAAGCATTCAGTCACCCGGCCTTATGGAAAGTCTGACTTTATATATAACATTGCAAAGCGATGATGTTCTAAATATCCAGGTCTCTGCATACTCCCATCTCTCCGAGCCCTGGACCCTGACGAAATATCTCCCACCCAACCCTATATAATGCATAGACGGATCGTCAGCCTGTCTCTCTCAGCCTCCCGAATCTCCGCCTCTATTGTATACTATAATACGAAACTCCTCCCACTTTTAAGCGGGATCCGCCCCACTAATGTAAGTAGGCTGGATCCAGCGTGTAGTCACTACAACGGCGGCAAACATACAGATTTTCTGATTCACAATATCGCATGTAGGACAGGCCACTCCCTCTGCGCTCCTACATGCGGTGAGCGAATCCGTGACCCGGAGAATAGTGCGGAATAGTTGATTGTAGATAAGGGCAAAATCCAGCCCGATTTTAATGCCTAAGGCCACACACCATGCGTATCTCATGGCCCCTCCCCATTCCGTTGAAGTGCGCAGTACCTATTCAGAGCTGACTTACACACATAGGGGTAGATCCGGACCTAAGCACGTTAGTGCTTTTACGCTAACCACTGATTAAAATCACCTACTTGTATTTACGCACGGCAGAGGTTACGCCACATAACTATGAACGGGCGTACCATCAGCGTAATTATGAACGAAGGGGGCGGGGCATCCATTCGACACCCGTAGCTACACTTTGTAGGCAGAGGGAGGCATTTAAATAATACAGTATGGGCCGCGTTAGGCCGTTACATCCGTGAATCCATTACGTGCGTCAGTACTTACGCTTTGAAAAGTTAAGGTAGGCTTTTGGAAGCGTAAAATGGCCAAAGTACGCGTACGAGTGCATTGAAACTAGCGTAAATACGCTAAGCTATGTAACGTAACTACCACATAGGTTTGGATCTGGCCTATAGCGTCCATAACTCGGCTCTTTTCCTTAATTCTAGATCCAGTTCAGTGTTAGGAATGAGGGTGTAGATCTAGAACTACGTGTGTGCGTACGTATTTTAGCGGTGTGTATTTTCGTACACGTAAGGTCAATACACTATACTACACTATACACAATACTGCGAATTTACGTCTCTGCCACACGTTAATTTGCGGAAATGCGTAGTTCTGGATCTGCCCTGAGATGTTTGGATCCTCAATATAAGGATATCCTAAATCTCAAACTAAATTGAGGGTAAATAGGGTCTGGGGTATAGTATAGTATAGTTTTAAATAAACAACAGGTAGACTGGATGGGCCGTGTGGCTCTTATCTGCCGTCACTTTCTATGTTTCTATTCAGATATCCAAAATGTATGCAGTGCGCATGCGCAAATTGCAAAAGCAAACGTTTCCGATCCGACCGTCCAATAAAAACTGCCCATTTCCCAGAATTCTGGATCCGGTGAATAATTTTTATGACGGTCTGTGACAAAAGCCATGACAATGCATCAATACAAGCCATTACCTCCTGTGTAATAAAGCCATTGATTTCTGTTTTGTGGTTACATAATACAGGTTTAGGGCCATTCCCGTTTAATGAGTCCTCTTTCTACCAGGGTTCAAGAGCTTTAGAGCGGTGGCAGGAGTAGATATTATAGATGGTCTGTCTGCTCTATCACAGCCCTCTTCTGCTCGGTGGGGGAGAGAATAAGGGTATCCAGCTATGCAACGCTTTGAATGCACAAGATCAAAGTATCCTAATGCAACAATAGAGGCCACACTTATCTGGTCCTCCCGGGGCCACACACAAAAACACCTGCAGGGCAATAGCATTTGCATAAAAAAGCTCTTTAGAAGTGGCTGGCAGGTGCTTAGAAGATGAGGAGTTGTTGCATGTACAGGCTGAGAGTGAGGTATAGCACAGACTGCTCCCACAGTAGACCTAGTACCTCACCCTAGTTCCCTTTGTTCTATTACAATGGACAACTAATGCCAGGTTAAAGGTAGAGATCTCTGGAGAAGGACTTGCCCTGCTTGAAGTACAGGATTGTATGTAATATTCCTTTAGTGACACTGGACTGGTTTATATGCTGTGTAAACAATTACCCTTCCAATGGAAAATAGGTTATATACTTATTTCGCTATTGGTTGGAGGATTTTTTTGTGTCTTCAGACTGGAGTCAAAATAATCCTAAAATAGGTGAAAATTTACACCTGGATGTCATCTGTATTAGTGTTCAGAGATGGTTTCCTAGCCCAAGTCTAAATATTGTGTTTATAGGGGAATGTATCTGGGATTGTATCTGTCTGTAATGTGTATATAACCAGCATTTCCTCTATACATTACAGTGTAGTGCCTGTACTTTTGTTATATCACTGGGAAAGGGAATGTATCTGTATTGCACCTGTATGTAATGTGTATATAACCAGCATTTCCTCTATACATTACAGTGTAGTACCTGTACCTGTGTTATATCACTGGGAAAGGGAATGTATCTGTATTGTACCTGTCTATAATGTGTATATAACCAGCATTTCCTCTATACATTACAGTGTAGTATCACCAGTGTGTACTGTCCACAGACCATCTCACCAGATATTTCACCAGTGTGTACTGTCCACAGACCATCTCACCAGATATTTCACCAGTGTGTACTGTCCACAGACCATCTCACCAGATATTTCACCAGTGTGTACTGTCCACAGACCATCTCACCAGATATTTCACCAGTGTGTACTGTCCACAGACCATCTCACCAGATATTTCACCAGTGTGTACTGTCCACAGACCATCTCACCAGATATTTCACCAGTGTGTACTGTCCACAGACCATCTCACCAGATATTTCACCAGTGTGTACTGTCCACAGACCATCTCACCAGATATTTCACCAGTGTGTACTGTCCACAGACCATCTCACCAGATATTTCACCAGTGTGTACTGTCCACAGACCATCTCACCAGATATTTCACCAGTGTGTACTGTCCACAGACCATCTCACCAGATATTTCACCAGTGTGTACTGTCCACAGACCATCTCACCAGATATTTCACCAGTGTGTACTGTCCACAGACCATCTCACCAGATATTTCACCAGTGTGTACTGTCCACAGACCATCTCACCAGATATTTCACCAGTGTGTACTGTCCACAGACCATCTCACCAGATATTTCACCAGTGTGTACTGTCCACAGACCATCTCACCAGATATTTCACCAGTGTGTACTGTCCACAGACCATCTCACCAGATATTTCACCAGTGTGTACTGTCCACAGACCATCTCACCAGATATTTCACCAGTGTGTACTGTCCACAGACCATCTCACCAGATATTTCACCAGTGTGTACTGTCCACAGACCATCTCACCAGATATTTCACCAGTGTGTACTGTCCACAGACCATCTCACCAGATATTTCACCAGTGTGTACTGTCCACAGACCATCTCACCAGATATTTCACCAGTGTGTACTGTCCACAGACCATCTCACCAGATATTTCACCAGTGTGTACTGTCCACAGACCATCTCACCAGATATTTCACCAGTGTGTACTGTCCACAGACCATCTCACCAGATATTTCACCAGTGTGTACTGTCCACAGACCATCTCACCAGATATTTCACCAGTGTGTACTGTCCACAGACCATCTCACCAGATATTTCACCAGTGTGTACTGTCCACAGACCATCTCACCAGATATTTCACCAGTGTGTACTGTCCACAGACCATCTCACCAGATATTTCACCAGTGTGTACTGTCCACAGACCATCTCACCAGATATTTCACCAGTGTGTACTGTCCACAGACCATCTCACCAGATATTTCACCAGTGTGTACTGTCCACAGACCATCTCACCAGATATTTCACCAGTGTGTACTGTCCACAGACCATCTCACCAGATATTTCACCAGTGTGTACTGTCCACAGACCATCTCACCAGATATTTCACCAGTGTGTACTGTCCACAGACCATCTCACCAGATATTTCACCAGTGTGTACTGTCCACAGACCATCTCACCAGATATTTCACCAGTGTGTACTGTCCACAGACCATCTCACCAGATATTTCACCAGTGTGTACTGTCCACAGACCATCTCACCAGATATTTCACCAGTGTGTACTGTCCACAGACCATCTCACCAGATATTTCACCAGTGTGTACTGTCCACAGACCATCTCACCAGATATTTCACCAGTGTGTACTGTCCACAGACCATCTCACCAGATATTTCACCAGTGTGTACTGTCCACAGACCATCTCACCAGATATTTCACCAGTGTGTACTGTCCACAGACCATCTCACCAGATATTTCACCAGTGTGTACTGTCCACAGACCATCTCACCAGATATTTCACCAGTGTGTACTGTCCACAGACCATCTCACCAGATATTTCACCAGTGTGTACTGTCCACAGACCATCTCACCAGATATTTCACCAGTGTGTACTGTCCACAGACCATCTCACCAGATATTTCACCAGTGTGTACTGTCCACAGACCATCTCACCAGATATTTCACCAGTGTGTACTGTCCACAGACCATCTCACCAGATATTTCACCAGTGTGTACTGTCCACAGACCATCTCACCAGATATTTCACCAGTGTGTACTGTCCACAGACCATCTCACCAGATATTTCACCAGTGTGTACTGTCCACAGACCATCTCACCAGATATTTCACCAGTGTGTACTGTCCACAGACCATCTCACCAGATATTTCACCAGTGTGTACTGTCCACAGACCATCTCACCAGATATTTCACCAGTGTGTACTGTCCACAGACCATCTCACCAGATATTTCACCAGTGTGTACTGTCCACAGACCATCTCACCAGATATTTCACCAGTGTGTACTGTCCACAGACCATCTCACCAGATATTTCACCAGTGTGTACTGTCCACAGACCATCTCACCAGATATTTCACCAGTGTGTACTGTCCACAGACCATCTCACCAGATATTTCACCAGTGTGTACTGTCCACAGACCATCTCACCAGATATTTCACCAGTGTGTACTGTCCACAGACCATCTCACCAGATATTTCACCAGTGTGTACTGTCCACAGACCATCTCACCAGATATTTCACCAGTGTGTACTGTCCACAGACCATCTCACCAGATATTTCACCAGTGTGTACTGTCCACAGACCATCTCACCAGATATTTCACCAGTGTGTACTGTCCACAGACCATCTCACCAGATATTTCACCAGTGTGTACTGTCCACAGACCATCTCACCAGATATTTCACCAGTGTGTACTGTCCACAGACCATCTCACCAGATATTTCACCAGTGTGTACTGTCCACAGACCATCTCACCAGATATTTCACCAGTGTGTACTGTCCACAGACCATCTCACCAGATATTTCACCAGTGTGTACTGTCCACAGACCATCTCACCAGATATTTCACCAGTGTGTACTGTCCACAGACCATCTCACCAGATATTTCACCAGTGTGTACTGTCCACAGACCATCTCACCAGATATTTCACCAGTGTGTACTGTCCACAGACCATCTCACCAGATATTTCACCAGTGTGTACTGTCCACAGACCATCTCACCAGATATTTCACCAGTGTGTACTGTCCACAGACCATCTCACCAGATATTTCACCAGTGTGTACTGTCCACAGACCATCTCACCAGATATTTCACCAGTGTGTACTGTCCACAGACCATCTCACCAGATATTTC
This sequence comes from Limnodynastes dumerilii, assembly GCA_011038615.1. NCBI lineage: Eukaryota > Metazoa > Chordata > Amphibia > Anura > Limnodynastidae > Limnodynastes > Limnodynastes dumerilii. The sequence goes on from WWET01007106.1 coordinate 24,167, forward strand.
ACCAGTGTGTACTGTCCACAGACCATCTCACCAGATATTTCACCAGTGTGTACTGTCCACAGACCATCTCACCAGATATTTCACCAGTGTGTACTGTCCACAGACCATCTCACCAGATATTTCACCAGTGTGTACTGTCCACAGACCATCTCACCAGATATTTCACCAGTGTGTACTGTCCACAGACCATCTCACCAGATATTTCACCAGTGTGTACTGTCCACAGACCATCTCACCAGATATTTCACCAGTGTGTACTGTCCACAGACCATCTCACCAGATATTTCACCAGTGTGTACTGTCCACAGACCATCTCACCAGATATTTCACCAGTGTGTACTGTCCACAGACCATCTCACCAGATATTTCACCAGTGTGTACTGTCCACAGACCATCTCACCAGATATTTCACCAGTGTGTACTGTCCACAGACCATCTCACCAGATATTTCACCAGTGTGTACTGTCCACAGACCATCTCACCAGATATTTCACCAGTGTGTACTGTCCACAGACCATCTCACCAGATATTTCACCAGTGTGTACTGTCCACAGACCATCTCACCAGATATTTCACCAGTGTGTACTGTCCACAGACCATCTCACCAGATATTTCACCAGTGTGTACTGTCCACAGACCATCTCACCAGATATTTCACCAGTGTGTACTGTCCACAGACCATCTCACCAGATATTTCACCAGTGTGTACTGTCCACAGACCATCTCACCAGATATTTCACCAGTGTGTACTGTCCACAGACCATCTCACCAGATATTTCACCAGTGTGTACTGTCCACAGACCATCTCACCAGATATTTCACCAGTGTGTACTGTCCACAGACCATCTCACCAGATATTTCACCAGTGTGTACTGTCCACAGACCATCTCACCAGATATTTCACCAGTGTGTACTGTCCACAGACCATCTCACCAGATATTTCACCAGTGTGTACTGTCCACAGACCATCTCACCAGATATTTCACCAGTGTGTACTGTCCACAGACCATCTCACCAGATATTTCACCAGTGTGTACTGTCCACAGACCATCTCACCAGATATTTCACCAGTGTGTACTGTCCACAGACCATCTCACCAGATATTTCACCAGTGTGTACTGTCCACAGACCATCTCACCAGATATTTCACCAGTGTGTACTGTCCACAGACCATCTCACCAGATATTTCACCAGTGTGTACTGTCCACAGACCATCTCACCAGATATTTCACCAGTGTGTACTGTCCACAGACCATCTCACCAGATATTTCACCAGTGTGTACTGTCCACAGACCATCTCACCAGATATTTCACCAGTGTGTACTGTCCACAGACCATCTCACCAGATATTTCACCAGTGTGTACTGTCCACAGACCATCTCACCAGATATTTCACCAGTGTGTACTGTCCACAGACCATCTCACCAGATATTTCACCAGTGTGTACTGTCCACAGACCATCTCACCAGATATTTCACCAGTGTGTACTGTCCACAGACCATCTCACCAGATATTTCACCAGTGTGTACTGTCCACAGACCATCTCACCAGATATTTCACCAGTGTGTACTGTCCACAGACCATCTCACCAGATATTTCACCAGTGTGTACTGTCCACAGACCATCTCACCAGATATTTCACCAGTGTGTACTGTCCACAGACCATCTCACCAGATATTTCACCAGTGTGTACTGTCCACAGACCATCTCACCAGATATTTCACCAGTGTGTACTGTCCACAGACCATCTCACCAGATATTTCACCAGTGTGTACTGTCCACAGACCATCTCACCAGATATTTCACCAGTGTGTACTGTCCACAGACCATCTCACCAGATATTTCACCAGTGTGTACTGTCCACAGACCATCTCACCAGATATTTCACCAGTGTGTACTGTCCACAGACCATCTCACCAGATATTTCACCAGTGTGTACTGTCCACAGACCATCTCACCAGATATTTCACCAGTGTGTACTGTCCACAGACCATCTCACCAGATATTTCACCAGTGTGTACTGTCCACAGACCATCTCACCAGATATTTCACCAGTGTGTACTGTCCACAGACCATCTCACCAGATATTTCACCAGTGTGTACTGTCCACAGACCATCTCACCAGATATTTCACCAGTGTGTACTGTCCACAGACCATCTCACCAGATATTTCACCAGTGTGTACTGTCCACAGACCATCTCACCAGATATTTCACCAGTGTGTACTGTCCACAGACCATCTCACCAGATATTTCACCAGTGTGTACTGTCCACAGACCATCTCACCAGATATTTCACCAGTGTGTACTGTCCACAGACCATCTCACCAGATATTTCACCAGTGTGTACTGTCCACAGACCATCTCACCAGATATTTCACCAGTGTGTACTGTCCACAGACCATCTCACCAGATATTTCACCAGTGTGTACTGTCCACAGACCATCTCACCAGATATTTCACCAGTGTGTACTGTCCACAGACCATCTCACCAGATATTTCACCAGTGTGTACTGTCCACAGACCATCTCACCAGATATTTCACCAGTGTGTACTGTCCACAGACCATCTCACCAGATATTTCACCAGTGTGTACTGTCCACAGACCATCTCACCAGATATTTCACCAGTGTGTACTGTCCACAGACCATCTCACCAGATATTTCACCAGTGTGTACTGTCCACAGACCATCTCACCAGATATTTCACCAGTGTGTACTGTCCACAGACCATCTCACCAGATATTTCACCAGTGTGTACTGTCCACAGACCATCTCACCAGATATTTCACCAGTGTGTACTGTCCACAGACCATCTCACCAGATATTTCACCAGTGTGTACTGTCCACAGACCATCTCACCAGATATTTCACCAGTGTGTACTGTCCACAGACCATCTCACCAGATATTTCACCAGTGTGTACTGTCCACAGACCATCTCACCAGATATTTCACCAGTGTGTACTGTCCACAGACCATCTCACCAGATATTTCACCAGTGTGTACTGTCCACAGACCATCTCACCAGATATTTCACCAGTGTGTACTGTCCACAGACCATCTCACCAGATATTTCACCAGTGTGTACTGTCCACAGACCATCTCACCAGATATTTCACCAGTGTGTACTGTCCACAGACCATCTCACCAGATATTTCACCAGTGTGTACTGTCCACAGACCATCTCACCAGATATTTCACCAGTGTGTACTGTCCACAGACCATCTCACCAGATATTTCACCAGTGTGTACTGTCCACAGACCATCTCACCAGATATTTCACCAGTGTGTACTGTCCACAGACCATCTCACCAGATATTTCACCAGTGTGTACTGTCCACAGACCATCTCACCAGATATTTCACCAGTGTGTACTGTCCACAGACCATCTCACCAGATATTTCACCAGTGTGTACTGTCCACAGACCATCTCACCAGATATTTCACCAGTGTGTACTGTCCACAGACCATCTCACCAGATATTTCACCAGTGTGTACTGTCCACAGACCATCTCACCAGATATTTCACCAGTGTGTACTGTCCACAGACCATCTCACCAGATATTTCACCAGTGTGTACTGTCCACAGACCATCTCACCAGATATTTCACCAGTGTGTACTGTCCACAGACCATCTCACCAGATATTTCACCAGTGTGTACTGTCCACAGACCATCTCACCAGATATTTCACCAGTGTGTACTGTCCACAGACCATCTCACCAGATATTTCACCAGTGTGTACTGTCCACAGACCATCTCACCAGATATTTCACCAGTGTGTACTGTCCACAGACCATCTCACCAGATATTTCACCAGTGTGTACTGTCCACAGACCATCTCACCAGATATTTCACCAGTGTGTACTGTCCACAGACCATCTCACCAGATATTTCACCAGTGTGTACTGTCCACAGACCATCTCACCAGATATTTCACCAGTGTGTACTGTCCACAGACCATCTCACCAGATATTTCACCAGTGTGTACTGTCCACAGACCATCTCACCAGATATTTCACCAGTGTGTACTGTCCACAGACCATCTCACCAGATATTTCACCAGTGTGTACTGTCCACAGACCATCTCACCAGATATTTCACCAGTGTGTACTGTCCACAGACCATCTCACCAGATATTTCACCAGTGTGTACTGTCCACAGACCATCTCACCAGATATTTCACCAGTGTGTACTGTCCACAGACCATCTCACCAGATATTTCACCAGTGTGTACTGTCCACAGACCATCTCACCAGATATTTCACCAGTGTGTACTGTCCACAGACCATCTCACCAGATATTTCACCAGTGTGTACTGTCCACAGACCATCTCACCAGATATTTCACCAGTGTGTACTGTCCACAGACCATCTCACCAGATATTTCACCAGTGTGTACTGTCCACAGACCATCTCACCAGATATTTCACCAGTGTGTACTGTCCACAGACCATCTCACCAGATATTTCACCAGTGTGTACTGTCCACAGACCATCTCACCAGATATTTCACCAGTGTGTACTGTCCACAGACCATCTCACCAGATATTTCACCAGTGTGTACTGTCCACAGACCATCTCACCAGATATTTCACCAGTGTGTACTGTCCACAGACCATCTCACCAGATATTTCACCAGTGTGTACTGTCCACAGACCATCTCACCAGATATTTCACCAGTGTGTACTGTCCACAGACCATCTCACCAGATATTTCACCAGTGTGTACTGTCCACAGACCATCTCACCAGATATTTCACCAGTGTGTACTGTCCACAGACCATCTCAGCAGATATCTCACCAGTGTGTACTGTCCACAGACCATCTCAGCAGATATCTCACCAGTGTGTACTGTCCACAGACCATTCACCAGATATCTCATCAGTGTACTGTCCACAGACCATTTACCAGATATCTCACCAGTGTGTACTGTCCACAGACCATCTCACCAGATATCTCACCAGTGTGTACTGTCCACAGACCATTCACCAGATATCTCACCAGTGTGTACTGTCCACAGACCATCTCACCCCTAACCTACTTGCTATAAGGAACAAACAATTGTCGAAATTTTCCCATTTGACATAATTGTTCCTATTGGCTGGATCAGTTTTGGAAATAAGTGGTTCTAAGTGACATCTGTATCCTGAGGCTAATCCACTTATCAACTACCCTTTCAGTGAAATGACACTATTGTTATACCAATGATACTGTTACATCACGTAATGTATTTTACTGTATTGTACACAGAAATGTGAATGTTGGAAGCAGCTTACATGGAGGACGGCTCTGTCCACTGGATGTAATTGTCTGTGGAAGGTCATATATTACCAAGTTTAATACGGAACCCACTGGTGACAATGCCCTCTATATCCCTCATCAGTACCCCTTTGTCCTGAGTACTGTCCCTACAATATCACTGCAGATTGTGTGGACACTTCCAATCATTCTGCTTAAACTCTGCAGTCTGCCCACGATCTGGGCTTACTTCACTGGAGGCCGGGGCAGTAACAGGCCGGACCCAGACTTGCTAAAGTCAGGCTGTTACCATACATCACATAAGAACATAGGGTTGTATTCACACTTGAGAAGCTCTGGCTTCTTAGGTGCGTAAATTACGAAATGACCTACCACGCATCTAACATCTATACGTAGGAGAGCCAGGAAAGTGCACTATTCTCTTGCATGCTGGGTTTTGGGCACCAAAATCCTACATCAACCACCACAACAGAGGCTAATATATGGATTTAACCCTTAACTCTGGATTCAGCCCAATAATTTTATTCATTTTGGGATTTAATGCATTCATTATTATTTTTTTATGTTATAATGATTTTGTCAGGAGTCTCCCAGATACAGCATTAAGCCAGATACACACTATGCAATTATTGGACCGATCAGACGATAATCGATTTATTGGTGCAGGTGCCGGATGGATTTGTCCAGGAACCTTCCGATCAATAACAGTATTGGCTGATTTGCAGAAAATATTCATCGGGAGTTGTGCTGCTTATAAAAGGACGGCAGAGCAAAGCAAAAGTTCTGACTGAGGATTGGCTAGATTATACATGCTACAAGATTTCCATCAGATCTGGGGAGCTGGGGACCTGGTGCAGGTGTGTACCTGACTTACCCCTCACTCATATGGAATCCATATCACACCTTAAACCAAAAACAATCAATGTAAAAAGGCAACATGGAGTTTTTCCTCATCCTAGACACCATACAGGTACTGATAAAGGCCGAAACACAGCCATTCAATTTTGGGTTCCATTAAATAAATCCAAAATATTGATATTTACATAATTCAGATGTTTTGCTAAAAATGCTATTGACAAAGAATTTTTTTTAAATTTACTCCTTAGCTTAATTCAGCCTAAAAGTGCTTATTATTCACCTAATCAATGAATAGTTGAATTTCCTTTTTGGTGGCTGTCTGTCTGTGTCTTAATCTCCTCTTCCACATCAGTTGCATCACCCTGCAGCACATCTCTGCTCTCCTGCAGCACATCTCTGCTCTCCTGCAGCAGCACTAGATTTTCCCTTAATCCTGCAGGATTTATGTGTTGACGTGAGGTCAAGTGACTTCCACTACGGTAACATAAGACATCTTAAAGGTTTTTAGAGAAATCTAGTCACTCTAAGCTGAGAAGAAGCAGCCTGTGACATAATGAGTGAGGATATTTAAGGGTACTTGCAAAAGAGCTAACTATATATACACACACACAAAGAGAGTAAGGTTGGATATATCGTTAATCGCAATTATTTCGCAATCGGATCTGTGAGTAGCAGGTATGCACTGTGTCACAATATCCACACTTGCCCCTCCCCTTCCACCAACAAACTTACCTCACCTTACGTTTTCAGACTCCTGAAAAATGTAAAATGGCGGACATCACGCACATACGCTGTACACTGTAATAACAAGTTCCGCCGATTAGAAAGGCAAGTCATTAGGAAAGGATCTAGACTTATAATTGTGCGAAGGCAGCAGTGATTTTATCTAGGCATTTGTGTAAGCACGTGGGAATCCACTACCAATGCTCGCACTGAGTTTTGACGGATTGCCGCCAGTTTAAGTCTGGTTAGCACACCGTTACTGTAAATGTAAATAATAAACCTTCCCACTTCAACCCGCCTTAAGAAAAAAAAATATCGCAACACTGGATAGAGTACAGACCGCGTGTGTCTAGTACCAATCACAGCCCATGGAGCAAGCACATGCCCAACTTGCAAACGCAGACATTGACAAGTGCAAAACGCACAGTCGAAATCCAATCCAAACACATGGAAATAATGGGTTAATCGGAAGGGAGGATTCTGTCTATCAATATTAATTAATCAATTTTGCAAGGAAAAAGGGTCCATTTGAATGGATGGTAAGTAGTTCATGTAAAATAGGTTTAACTCATAACACAAGAAACCCAATTTGTTTAAACATTAAAATTTACAGACATCATTCCCTTTTCAAAAGTCCAATCTCGCCGCGACGCATTGTGCGGTCTAAACTCCCGCCTTTCTCAAATCTCTCTTTATAACAATACGTTACCCCATAAAGAATATATATTATCCAAATTGTTTTAGTTCATTATCTCTTCTATTGGAATCCGAAAATGAGTATGGCGCACATCCAGGGTATTTAAATTAGTGAAATGTTGCATTTTTCTGTATATAATTGAAAAGCGTTCAGTTATTCATACAGAATCGTGAATTATGGCACATGCTTTAGGAAAATTAAGTTGACTTGATGCGATCGTTAAATAGTTGTGAATCTGATGCACATTAGAACTTCATGGGATTTATTGAAATGTTTGCTAAAATTTTATTTCATGCTCAGCGCTGGGAATATGTGTCTGAAACCCGAATCCAGCCTGGAAAGAATGACAGATTTTAAGTTGTTTAAAGAATAAACAAAAAGGAAGTATCTTAGATCAGGAAGCCGATTCCCTGAACTCAAATAAACGTGTCTTCTATTTAGTGACCAGATGTGAGTGTCAGGGACACAAAGGACACATCAGAGAGGCATCATTTAGTCCACAGATCTTGTAAATATTGCAGACTTTTAGTCCGCTATAAAACCCTGGTATAAAAAGAACCCTCAAATTAACAGATCCTGCATTGCAGGAAGTTCAGTGATGTAGAACGTTCAGCACAGACACTGAAAAGAAGTTTAAAGAAAAAAAAAATCAAGAAAATACAAGACAATCAACATTCTCCAAGGCAATCCTACATTTCCAGGGATAACGTGGTAACGTCTGCTACCCCCTCCCAGATGTGAGCTTTCACAAGATAGAGAATAAGAGACAATGTCACTGCATTTTCATATCACTATCTTATATTGGCAACTTTACATATTGATAATAATCCGCTGTATCACGCAGGGGCAGTAAAAGCCGGCAGATGTCACTAAATCAATACAGGGGAAGACATTAATCAACCACAATATGTGACAGATTGCAGACCAAGAGAAAAGAAAGGAAGAAATATAAAAAGCAATATTTGCAAATGCAGAACTTATTCTATAAGAGGGGGTCCCGTTTTTTTTCAAGGTTCTGGTAGTTGGAGAAAGGGGGCTGATTCGAGATGTACTTCCACCTTTTTTTTAGGTGTCAGTATACAGCTCGGCTAAACCATTTTTCAAAGTAAGGGTGTTAATTCATTTAAAATCTTTTGCATGCAGGAAAATTCATTACTGTTACACATAGAACACTGCAAAGCTCTATGTTTATTCTATGAAATTGAGTTGAGTGAAGAAACTTCACCTCTCAGTTCTAATTCTGCTTTGGGGGTCAGGGTAAATCAGGTGGAAGTGTACAGCTCGGCTATACAATTTTGCAAAGTAAGGGGTGCTAATTCATCTTAAATCTTTTGCATACAGGGAAAATGCATTATTTTTGCACACAGAACTCAAATACGGCATCGCTTTATGTTTAAGTTTATAAGATAGAGTTGAGCGAAAAAATTTCACTTCTCAAATATAATTTTGCTTTTACAGTTTACATTTACCTCCCCTGGCAGTTCAACATGGTATTGCTCAGGTCTACACTTACACCTAATAAAAGGTGTAAGTGCAATTCTGGATCGGCCCCCATGTAATCACAGTGAAGTCAATTATAATCAGGAGAGAAGGATATTTATTTTACATGGGGGCAAGGCCAGAAGGTGACAGACTATAGCCAGGAGACGGGGCCTGGGTCTGGACTAGGCGGAGCCAGGCAGGACTGGGGGGAGGAGCTGGGCAGGACGAGGCCTCTATGCAATGTCCCATAAGAACGTTATGCCATCAGAAACATTGCATATTGTGTTGTTGACTTTGTCAAGCCAAACAGGACGGGGTTAATCCCTAGAGTACACACCTGGAGAAATATCGGAGACAATGGTCTGTACACACGTCGCCAAATTCAATCTCTGCAACGAATCCCAAAAAATATTACTGACAACAACAACTTGTTCAATAGTTGGTCAATTAGTACCCCACAGGGCAAAGGCTCCTGGGCTGGTGCTCAAACCCTCTGTGTTGCCAGCACATCTGTAATGCTGACCTCTAATCGAATGACTCTTGCAGTTGGATTTTGATTGAGGAGGACACCAGTCTTACCCCCCCTGCAATGTGACGGAGAGCAGCAAAGCATGTATGTTCATTAAGGATTAATGGCGCAATTCAGCCTGACCTCATGACACAGAGAACACATCCTGACATACACAGAACGAGGCCAATTCACGATTAGGAGCCAAAGCCAAAAAAAGAACAACATTGATTCCTGGATAGAACATTTTGTAAAACATGAATATTAGGCAGGGGAACACGCTCTGGGTGTACTTGTGAAACACCAATAAAGAACAGCTTAAGTTTTAAACTGCTCTTTAATCAGAGTTAGGATATTTACCATCACAAAGGTTCTTTTATCAGCATCATTTCATTTAACCTGCCCCCAGCTTGGTTTTGCCAAGGCGATAATTTAAGGGCGTATTCACAGATCCGTTCTTTGAGGGGGGGTTGTGTGTGCGTATTTTTAGGAGCGGAGTAACTGCGCATGCGTAGTAATTTTCCACGTAAATGGACTTATGAATCGCACCTAGCGACAGACAGGGAGGGGCGTGGTTGTCTTCCGTACGTTACGTGAAAATGGAGGGGTAGGAGGCATTTAAATGGGCTTTTGAGGGCACGTTAGTAAGACACGGACGGCAGTAACATAACCGCGTAAGCACACTTGTACCACTTTCACATATCCACCCTGCAATAAGACGGGTTTTTTATTCCGGGTTATTGCCATGTATTTGCCGGGTTTTTAACAAAACCCCCTGTTAAGTCCAGCAGGGTAGACGCGGGAAATTCTGGGTCCTGGGTGTGCCCGGACGTTGTGACTGGAGTGCATGCAGCATAGCAACAGTAAACAAATCTATCCAATCAGATGTATTAGAGGAGACCAAGTCAACAAACGCGGGTCAGCACCTTTCACATCACCACTGGGGTCGGATATGGGGAAAAAAAAACCTTCTTTTTTTTTCCCCCCCCATGTCTGAGTCCTGACCAGGAGCCCGGCACTTTTCAAAAGGGGGCACCTTTTTCTGAAAGGGGTCAAAAACATGTATTTTTAGTGGCGGTTAGAAAAAAAAATATATATTTAGTCCTTATGGCTATGTTCCATGGACAGTGCAAATATAAAAAAAAATTAATGCTGGTCAAAGAAAGAGTACTCAAGGCTAGACACGGGGTATAAGATTCTGAGGCAGACACTGGTGGGATGGCACAAAGGATTCTGGGTAAGATAATTGTGAACAGGTCCAAGGGACTCTGGGTAAGACAATGGCAGAGAGTGTAAGTGTGTCATGTACAATTGTAGTTTTAGAAGTCAGATATATGTAAATAGTATTGAAATTGTACACTTTTGTTAGACCTATTTTTCTATTTCTCTTATACAGAGATGATCTTGCACTAAAGATAATAGAACAGTTTATAGAATTAGTAGTTATGGACAGTAATAATTGTTACAGGGTTAGGCTCTCTCTTAAAAATAAAAAATAAAAACCTTCCTCGTGGTCTCAACTCATTAACAAGGATAAAAGGATGATGCAAAATGGAATAAACATATTTCCTACAAATAGGATTTTCTACAAGCCGCATGTTTAACAAGTAACATAATTCCATATTTAAATCAGGGCTTTGTGTAGCTTGGTGATTAGTGAACGTGTAAATGGCGTAGCAGCAAAGCTAGTCTGGATTCTTCTGCTGGTCACATGACATCATGCTCCAATCACCAGGCATTAGAATGTGGACACACACTATGCAATGAAGGTGTAGATCTTCCTGGCGGCCGGCAGAGACTTCTCTGGCGTTTGGAGCCTTGGGTTAGTCTCCAGCGTTAGCAATATCAGAATCTGATTAAGGGCCAGGTCACCCAAGGCTACAAAACTTGGAATCCCACCCTGTTGGGCAAAAATGAAATCAAATGAAATTTGATTTCAATTTTTTTTTCCCTTTAACTCCACTAATGAGAACACTTTTATCCAGCTACAAATTATTTTAGACACCCAAGCTTCAATCTCTCAAACCAAGGAACTTGTGGTGGCACCCCCTAGAGCCATGCGCCCTATGCTACAGCCTAGTGGTTAACCAGGCAGCCAACAAATCCTGAAATACAGCAAGAGCGCCAGGCCTAAAGAACAATGGACAGAGCTTTTGGCACCTTCCTAGGGGTGTGGGTCCCCGCATTTTCCCTCCCCTCTCACTACCCTAATCCTCCCTTCATAGCAGCCTAACACTAACCCTCCCTTCAAGGCAGCCTGACCCTAACCCCGCAGAGATAGTTTACTCACCTGTTCCAGGTCCGGCGATAGCAGCGGCAGAGGGATATTGCGCATTGCAAAAGTGAATGGGTAAAGAATGCAGAACAGCATACTCACCCATTCATTAAAATACAGTATAAAGTGGTAAGTATAAGAAAAAAGGGACATCCGAAAAGGAACTTTCGGATGTCCCTTTTTCGAAATTCAGAGTTTTGTTGCAGAGAGTGTAACCGATTCATTGACAGCCTCAAATAGCTGAGGTTTGCTTGCGTGTCCCGGACAATATGCGTACACACTGCCGGATCGGGTCAAGAATTGTCTACTGTGCATCTTGTCTTAAACTGGCCACACACTAGAGCAATCATTGGTCGGATTGTAATTGCTATAGTGTGTGGCCAGGATTTCTTTCACGAACTACGATTTATAAAAAATAAAAAAATTCTATCGGGTCTAAGAATTTCTATCTTGTGACACGCTTCAATTATATTCATGGCAATTTCATTCCAGTGCCTGGGAGGAGTTACTTCTGTCTGCCACCCTTATTACTAGAGCTGTAAACTAATTTATATACATTTTATAATCTCCCAAATAGATTTATCTTGTGAGCATTTATGCTGTTTCCTATAGAATGCTGATTTTGCAACCGCCCGGGATGAATTACATAGTCAAGAAAAATTTGTATTATCTTTTATTTCATCTCTTAAAATAGTAGGACCTATAGTACCAGCAAAATATAAAAGAAAAGTGTAAAGTCAGAAATAGTGTTCAAAAAAGTGATAAACCCTGTTCATCCTCCTATTTTAGACGTAGAGGAAAATTATACCTAATAGTTCTATGATAACAAAATCGCTATAGTTCCACACCAGTAGCTGGGCTTTGTACCTGGATATATCTGCTCCAGATTACCCTAATGTTCAGGCGGTGTAATTGTACATCAAGGAGCAGAAATATTCACGTGAGCCCGAATCAAAAGATGGTGAGTCTTAGGTTCCATGTACAGGTTTAATTATAATTAGTTATCCAATAAAGACATTAATTTTAGCAAGTGCAGCAGTAATAAAATAGAAAAAAAATAAAAAAAACAACTATCCTGCAAAAGATCCAGCGCTTCCGTTATGGTAACACTGCTATACTTACAGGTGACCCTGTGTCAGTAACCCAGACCAATAGTGATCCATAGTGGTACTAGACTGGGCGGGGCTTAACGATGCAGTAGGTGCCATCTTTAGTAGTATTATGGATAGACGCATTGATCGTCAGGGGTGGGACTTCATGCAGCGATATGCATGAAATCACATCAAGCCCCGCCCCAGACTGCCATCTTTCTCTCCCCTCCGATCTCACAACAGGAAGAAATCTAAAGGCGGCAACTATGGTCTCAATATAAAGATCACGCCATTGAGACTGTCCACTAGAATCTGATTGGTTGCTATGGGCCACATTTCCACTTTCCCAAACCCGCAGCTTAGTGAATCTGACTCCATGGGTGTATGAAGAGAAGATGGGCTGTGGGGACTTATCAAGCATTAAAACTTCTATAGGTTTAGCAACACACCATGGAAAAGAATTACGAATAATGGAAAATGAAATGGACGTTGACGAACAATCCAACAATTCAATTGTTAGCACAAGTCTTGATACCAGATTTGCAAAGAAGTGAAACAAAAATGGCTCATTGGACTGAAGAGAAACGGTGCAGCTACAGTCCTTTCAACATGACAAACTTCCAGAGTTAGGTCCGGATTCAGTTATGTAGTTTCTGTCCTGCGTACATTGTATTAAGAATTGAGCTACTATGAATGCGTAGAAGCTTGTTTACACTATCAACGTACCATTTCTGTACATCGATCGCGTAACTGCAGTCTAAAGCCCGCGCTTACGTAATCTACGTACAGAAATGGTACGTAGATAGTATAAATAAGCTGCTACTCAGGTGTAGTAGCTCAATTCTTAAAATAACGTACGCAAGGCGAAAACTACGGAACTGTGAATCCGGACCTTAGTTACTGGACAAAACAAAAGAAAAATCACTACTGCACAGCCATCTGTGACACTGAACGAGCTACAGATGTCACCAACACGATGGACACAAATTTACATGGGTCACCAATCCCCAATGTAAGCCTCAAAGAGGAGAGGACCCTGGGCTTAAGAGGGAGGGGGGGGGTAAAGTTAAATCTGCTACAACCACCACAAAATATGGTGCTGATTAAAGCAAGTTTCAGGCAGACGTTCCTGTGACAGACACAGGCAATGCGTCAGGCGTTACAAGGAGATGAAAGGAGCAGGTTACTGGCAAATCTTTGACGCCCCCCGTGTAATAAAGCTGAAGGAGGATGTTTGCCTTTTAACGGGACGGTGACACAAAGCCTGCTGCCGGGGCACATCTGGAGGGGACGAAAATGAAATAAAATATGTCCGTAGAAGCTTCAGAGACTTCATTCTATTGTGGTTACTGAGCCGCACTTCAACCTCCACCAGGGGCATAACTTTAGGGGGTGCAGATGGTATGGGGCCTGGAGGAGAGGGAGAAGGGCCTGCGGCAGCCGCCCCCCCATCACTGTAAGCAATCTATCCAGAGGTGGGCAACTTAAAACAGCGCTCAGCCACTTCCAGCCCTCATATAAGCGCCGTTTTAAGCTGCCAGCCTCTGCCAGGCAGTAGTCCCACCCACTCACAATCATGCCCCATGTCCTTGCCCTGTGGCCCCCAAGTCTGTCTCTTTCGGCCCCTAACCTCCACTCCACAACCTTTACCAACTTAAATCTGCTCTACTAGTGGCATGACAAAAAATAAAAAATTCCACGTATCCAAATGAACAGTTTTATGTAAGATTTTGCCAAGACGTATTCACAATTTAACTATAGCGAGAATTATTACCAGTTCTCTAAGGCTGTATCTTGGGGTGTGCGACATTGGCTGGCACAAGGTCACAAATCTGAAGGGGGTGCCAGTAATGAAATATTTAAGGTTCATTTGATAAATTTAGCACTAGGGGGTGGAGGGCTAAAATTTTCTCAGCTACTTTATATGACAAGAGGGAAGTATTCACGATTATCTCCAGCTCCACAGATTACCCCATTTTTGGCAATAAATGCTATCATCATCCGTAACATGCTATGCCTGTTTTGCAACAAGACCAACCCCAAAAATTAAATCTTGTATGGTAATATAAAGCCGAGAATTACATAAATTGTTCTCTTTCCGACATATCCTATTTATTTTACTAATATTTCATTAAGACAAGCCTGATAAAACATAAAATATGGGGTTACATGCCCATTGCCTCATCTAAATATACCAAAACTGGTGATATTTACATTCATTCTTAAGAGTACAACCGTAAACAGATCTACAATATGATTGGTTCGCTATGTAAAACTTTCACTAGTTTAAAATCTAGAAAAATGCATGTTTTTAAGTGAAGTTCACAATTGCATATTAGTGACTAAATTGTTATTATAGGCTACTCAGAGCTCCAAAACAAGAAAAAGCTAATATTAATACCACACCCTGGTAAGAGTTCATTGCTTTAAGATCTTTATGTACTGTGCCTTCCAGCAACAAAAAAATACTCTAAGCTTTTAGTCCACAAAAATATTTAGATAGTTTAACCTGCAAGGTTTTTATGTTTATTTTAATTTCTATTTACTGTAGTAAATAATAGTTTATTGATTACCCGGCATATTAACAATGAATCTCATTTAAATAACACATCTGTTCAATTTTTTATTTATTTTTTAAATAAAGATGTTTCCATCTTTGCCAAGATCAAAACCCAAACCGTAGATAGCCAAAACCTGTTTAATAAATTAATGCAGGTGGCTTAAAGTTGACATTTTTTGCTGTACATAATACACTCCACCTGTTATCCTTCGGGGACACTGAATGGAGAGAGCCGAGATTTTGTCAATAGCTCATCTGAGTTTCAGCATCATTTATAAATCTAGACAGCTGACCACACAAGAAAGAAACCACAGGGGGCTTAAGATGTGCCCCTTCCACAAAATGCAAATTCACTGTTTGTTGGGAAAACAAGTGTTTCATTTAAAACACAACTGGCATTAGGAGTCCATCCACCCATCAGAGCTCCAGCTCTGGACCTTTACAATATGTATTGCAGGATAACTTAGCCATACTTGTCCTGTGTTTCAGTCTACTATATAGTGTAAGTTTATAAGCTTTAAAAAAAAATATTGATAAGGAGCTGATGTGTTCGTTTAGCCTCTCAACATGGACACCTTTCATTTTTTGGTTGCAAAAGAAAAAAATATAAATAAAAACACAAAACCCTTAATGCATCTCACAACCGGGGTCCGCTTAGGCCTTGAAAGTTATGTTACCCTTCTTCATAGGAACACTTTTTCAACTTTACATTTAATTAGCCATTTAATAAACAGAATTACGGGTTAAAGTCTCAAACACCACAAGACATGCTGGAAAATTGTTGTATTTTGAAGACGTGATTAAAATTACAGTACTCTTTTCTAATAATCACCATAACATTAATAAAGGTGGCACCTCCAACTTTCAAAACGAAAGTCCATAAGTCTCCATTTTCCCCCCCACAAATACAAAACTCATTAGCCACACCTAATATCATCCTGCTAGGAGAATCGAAGGGAACACGCTCTGATTTAACCCCTCAGCTGCAATAGAGAACGACAATGCACCGAAAAACACATTTTTTGGAAGTCCACTAGGGAGCAAAAAGGATCACAAAACTTATTTACATTCAAGAAAGTGAATATTTTCTCATTTATATATTTATATATGTACATATACACAAGCATCTACAGTTTATTTTTTTTCCATGGAAGGTTGTTCCAGATGCTATCATTAGCAGCAATTGTGAAATTCCAGCACATTTCCTTTAATGAAAAGAACTACAAGAAAAAAAAAAATTGACCGCAATTAATATTTAAAACACTTGCATCATCTCAAACAACAAGAGTGCTTGTCACTGTACACAAATCTATACACATCCGTGAAAAAAAAAAAAAAGAAATGCACAAATAAACTAAAATCACAAGATAAAAAAAGATGAAAAATAAAAACAACATATCAACGGCTTATTAACGTAATATGATAAAAGTCCTAAAATCAGTCCTTCTCAGTCCCTCCCTCCCATATCCAACGGAGAAATAACCTTCCCTTAAAGTGTGTAGTCACTGTGGCATAAAGCAACGTCAATTTCCCATATTACTTTATGCAATAACACCAGGAACCATGTTAAAATTGAATATATAAAAATAAGTTAATGCCAAATGATCAATCATCAAGACTTGCAAGTTGCCATAAATGTTACAGCCTATTCACAACTCCAGTCTATTAGTATTTCATTCCAAATACAAAGACCAAAGTTAATGCTTGCATTTGTGTGTTGTAATCACTAATAAATACACTCACTTAAACCTCTAGAAGTTGGACATGGTAGAAAAAAAAAAGTTTTTGTTGCAGTTCAAAAGAAAAATTCCAATAAAACAAAGCAACCACTGGCTGCGTTGTGTTGTCCTCAAGAACGTGTCCGCTAGTTTGTGGCTATCTCTTTAGTGTCCTCCACAAAACGCATAAACTTGAAGGAAGTCCCATTCTCACTGTTCGCTAATTTCTCCAGACCAGCTAGAGACGCATTTGGTTCAGTGTTCTGAAGTTTTTCTAGGTTTCCCGTCAGGCCACTGATGGGTGAGCTCCCACCATTTCCCAAACTTCCGGTCATCGGAGTAATCCCACCATTTTGAATAACCGAAATTTCGTTGGTCTTCATGGCCAAGCCATTGGAAAGAGCTGCTGCATACTGGCTCCAAAAGTTTGATGGGTCCCCATTCCCTGCCCTGGCAGCTAAGTCTTTCTGGAATATTTCTGGAAATTTCACTGGATTCCCTCCTAAAAATGCCATAGGTCCATCCACAGAGAGTCTTCTCCCCCTCCTTGCGGGTGTGCTATTCCACATGTGTGTTCCCATATGGACCTATAGATGAGGGGAAAAAACATCCAACGTTACTTAATGAACATCCAAAGGAAGGGACTGAAACCTGAGAATTTCTAAGTTCTACATTAAATCAGAATGTGCATCCCAAGACTAATCATTTGTGCAATTTAAATAATTCCATATATTTGTATACCAACACACACATAATTGACCATCACAGAGCTGATCTAGAGTTTGAGAGTACACAAATTGTAGACTTGGGCAAAGCAATCTTGAATGCAGGTCAAGTCAAACTTAAATGGAAAATTTTTTATTTAAATAGAGGCGACGTTCCTGACTCAACTTTAAATTACAGATTGAGATATATATACATACACACACACACACACACACACACACACACTAAAACAATATAAATATATATACACAAAATGGAAGTTGCTTAGATCAATTTATAGGTTAATGCAAACAGTTGCATGAAAGGCCAGGGGGAGTAATTTGCTAGCAACAGAAACAAAGGATTACATGATTATAAATATATGTATATTTAAAAAATTATTTTAAATATTTTTTTACTTTTGCACACACATTGGCACCTGTTTTTCCATTATTCTTAGACTCTGGAGCCATCCTCAACCTTTTAAATTGTTCACAAAATTTACTTAATTATGTAAAGCTACAATAAAAGTATGAATTCCAAAATTGTTCTAAATATTGGATGTTCCAATTACAACATTAAAATAAATTTAACCCACGAAATTGTGCAGTAAAAAAAAAACCTCTACACATTAACCAAATGGCTTAAAAGTAATTATTCATCTCACATTTCTGACAGCAATCTCTAGAGAAATTCTGTCAGCACGACACACACAAATGAAAGCCAGCGCTACTGTTTAAGAACCAAAATCAGACTTGTTTCCGATGAAAGGGGCATCTTGGTTAAACACTTAAAATGGTTTCAGAAGATAAACTCAGTCATTCAGATTAATAAGACGGGTTTAACATTTGCTGTTCATTTCCTGGATGTCACTAGAACATATATTTTGCAGCAAAAAAACTCTTAATTGATCATTTAAGAACACAAAAATTATAATTCAATAATACCAGCATTTATTGTATGGAAAAGAAAAAAAACAAAATGAAATACTGTTACTAACATTAATGATAGGTAAAAAAAATAAAAGCCTAGAACAGAATTGGTTTCATATGGCTGAAAGGGGTTAAACTGTATTATCAAGAAAGCACTTAAGTGGGGAAAAAAGGATTATGGGTAAGGTCTGATAAATTAAGTTCCAGTAACCTTTTTTGGTTATTCCAGAATGTTACCTAGTTCCAATTTCGTATTATTGTTACTAAACATTGCATTTTGAGATTCTTGTTTAATTAAATTTTGTCTTGTAACTCACTGAAGCAAAACAGGGCCGAACTTTGCCTTTAACCATAGTCATTTTTGTAACCACAACCCAGGACTTTTCAAAAGGTAGTGGAGCAAAATAACTTGGAGATTGCATGACAAAAATTTATATAATTCAATAAAAAAATGAATCCATCATTCCTACTGAAATTCATTTTTTCTAAATTATAATTCACTGCATATAAAGATAATTCTAATACCTCAAGCAAATAAACATATCACTGTTTTCTAGTTGGCCTTTAAACTTTATAAATCTACATGAGCCTAGCATTAAAATATTTGGAAGCATTAAGTCTACGCATTCAACATGGAATTATGGATTAAAGGATGATGGGACTATAGCACATTAAATATCTAACAAATATTAGGTTTACGATTTAGTGGGCAAGACTATGACAATGGTTACACTACAAAACTTAAGAATTTAATTTAGGATAGTGATAATGGCAATTTATATAAAACAAAGTTTAACATCTTTTTTGATTTAGACAGACTCAGAGAGGGATTAAGGATATTTTTGTAGCATTAAAGAACATAGTTAGCAAGATGTAAAACATCAGCAGAGTTTAAAACAAACAAAAAAAAAAAATGTATTGCTTATTTAGAAATTTTAGGTGCTGAAGTTTTATCCAAACTCATTACTTGAAACTAATTCAGAAATCCGAAGTGAGGGAACAAAGATTTCATCACATCAGTGGAAGCTACAATATACTACTTATTGGATTTTCTTGTACTATGAGATCAGGAGTCAGCAAGGACAAACAAAGATCCCTTGCTCCCAAGTACTTAGCAAATGTTTCTACAATAACATAAGCTGCTATATGCAGAAAGAAGAGATTTATTTTCATCTTCTCAGACACCACTACAGAAGGGAATATCTACAGCCAAGTTGCTATGAATTACATCAGTTATTAAAGAAAGTTTTGTTTTGTGGTATAGTCAATCAGTAACAATTCCTCCTGTATTATCATTGTACTTTCGTTAGTGCAGGCCAA
>WWET01007107.1:13852-35434 GCA_011038615.1 Limnodynastes dumerilii
ATGGTTTCAGTGAAACCACGGGCCTCAAGTCACTTGCGGGAGATTTGCTGGCTCTCCCGGGATACCGGGAGTACTGCCCGAATTTCGGGAGTCTTCCGGACATACCGGGAGAGTCGGCAACCCTGACATACTGATCTGCTACGTAGATGGAGTAAATGACCTACTACACATGCGCAGTAGGTCATTATGGCCAAATACACAGTTAAGAAGCAGAAGCAAGGGTGAATCAGGCCCATAATTGCCTATTTGGATCCTTGACTGGATAGTTTAACCAGACTTTTACAAATGCTTCACTTCATGATAAATATAAACTTTCAATTAAAATCCTATTTATCTTACTTGAAACGTGAAATGATTTTGTCTCCGTGTGTTTAAAATGAAATCACTGTAAAATCAATACAATAGGAGATATTACCGGTATCTCTTACTCAGCTTGAGGCTCCGTGAGGAGTCTATTGATCTAGCCAAGTACGTGCTCACGCTTGTGATGTCCCATGCAAGGCTCTGTGCATCTTACGGGAAATGTGACAGCTTTAACATGCACTCTATTGCTCGCCTAACGTGCTTGGCACATGATTGGAATAATCAATGCACTACTGGAACTAAGTCGCACGTGTATTTGATGCTAGATTCTTTTTTGCAGTTTACTAGATGTAGATTTATTTCTGTTATAAAATCTTAATGGTAGGTTCTGCAAATGATTGTTGTTAAAATAATAGTGCAAAAAGCAGCACTATAATTTGTCTCAAAGGTAATTAATGTCTTGGGAGATGATTTTCCCTTTTTTAAGTGAATTTCTTGCTACAGATGTTTTAACAGGCTTAACTTCTTATAAGTCGCTATTGCCACAGTAAGGAGTGCAGCAAATTCTGAACAGTTTTATTTTTTAACTTTAATTTACAGTTGAGCTATAAATCAGTCCCAATTATTTTGCTTGCACTGAAATGCCCAGAGGATTTAGCCTCAATTTTTTTCTGAAATAGTCAATGTAAGGGATAGATACAATCAGGACCGACTTTAGAATTGGTAAGGCTCGGGGGACACATGTGGGCCTTGGCCCCTATGTGACATCATCAGTGACATCACATGGGAGGGGCCCACAGACCTTCGCTACCATTTGGCTGGTGCGCAAAATTCTTCCCTGCACATTAGCCCTGTAATGATGGTGGGCCCCCATCAGCTGTGAGCTCGGGACAATAGTCCTGCCTGTCCCCTCCTGAAGGCAGCCCTGGATACAATCAATATAATTCCAGATGGGAAAATAAATCCCACATAGGTGAAATCCCCTAGTAAGTAATAGAAGGTAATAGTGGAACTTATCCCCACCTTCGTGCATACATCTGACATAAAAGTGAAGTGAACTCCCATGTCATTCCACTCTTACTTACGGAGTTCCAGAATCCTAAATTCATGGTCAATCCATCCCTGACTGCCCCCCCACCCTCATCTGCATATCTTTCCCCACCCCTCTTAGGCATGCAGATGGAAGGGAATGCCTTATTGGACGGATCTCCACATGCGCAGTGCCCAAAAAGCACACCTTGTGGAATTCGGGTGTCGGACAGAGATGTACATCTGACCCAATGATAATAATGAAGTCCTCCATGTAAGTAATAGAAAATAATAGTGGTGATGTTAGTAGTCTCCAGGTAAGTAATAGAAGGTAAGAGCTATGATAGTTTTATCATTCAGGTACTTAATAGAAAGTAATAGTGATCAACATGCACACCCCTTCCCGCCCTTTCCGTTCTGACCTCCTTCATCTCACGCCCGTATCCAGGACTTCTCCTGTGCTGCACCTCTGAACTGGAATTACCTCCTTTCTTCAGTCAGACTCTCCCCCACATTGCAGGTCCTCAAGCGCTCACTCAAAACGCACCAGTTCAGGCTAACCTACCCCTCCTCCACTTAACATTCTCACTGCATCCTACATCTATCCCTTCTGTTCCTTCCTTCCCCCTCTCCTCCGCTCACACCAGCAGTCCACTTCCTTCCCTCTCCTTATGTCTTCTGTACATTCATCTCTCCCACTTAGTGTGTTAGCTCATGTGAGCAGGACCCTCCATCCTAGTGTTGTTCCCTTCTCCACCACTCCCCCCTCACTTCGTACCCTCTTGTCCCCCCTGCTACCCTTTTGCCCCATCCCCACCTGGTGGCTCCCTCTCAACCTCTTACTGTGCCCTATCCCTTCCCTGATCTACCAAGCTTGACACCTTGCATTTTGCCTTGCTGTCTGTGCTTGCTTCACTTTGTTGTATTTTTGTGATATTTGTATATTTATATTGTATTTTATTATGTACTATGCTGTCCATCCATACCCTGTATGCCTGTACTGTATTTTGTTGTATTTTTTATGGTGCCTTATAATTAAACAATAATAATAATAATGATATTGGAATCGTCCAGGTACATAATAGAAGGTAATAGTGATGACAGTGGAATATTTCAGGTAATTAATAGAAGGTAACAGTGATGGTAGTGGATTAGTAGTGGATTAGTTCAGGTAATTAGTGGTGATATTGTAATATTTTAGGTGAGTAATAAATCATCATATGTAACATAACTATAAAATTATGCATATAAAATGTAATTAATAAAATTCAATAAAATATATTAAAAAAACAGCATCCTTCCCTTTCGAGAGGAAAGCGCTGGGCGCTGAAGATAGATGTGACAATTAAAGGACTAAATCAGATATAAATAATATTCCTAATTGTAAAACTAGCATTATAAAAGATCAAAAGGATGGGAGGATTAAAATGTGGTTATAAATATTGTGCTAATGAACATAAATATGTGATTCCTGTAAAATGTCTTACAAATAATAATCAAAAAGACCTAAAAAGTATACCAAGAGAAACCAGATAACGATCTTCCCAGCCCTGAAGAGATGAAGAAAAGATCTCACTTGTAGTTGAAACAGTCTGTTTCCGCTCAAGTTCCTACCTTGGTGTTATTCAGGTCTACTTCCACCTGCTGATTAATCTCTGTGTAGTGTTGCAATCAAATCTTTAGGTTCCGATCATTTCACCCACTTTCCTTTTCCAGATAGAGATAGCTCCCCCTAGAAGGAGTACCCTCACGACTCCAACAGGAGTGTGTAGGAAATAATGTGAATGGATACTTAATTTGTAAAATACAATTTATTAAATCACAGCGGGAAAAAACATAAAGACACTTTTAAAACTCTAAAGCAGAAAAGGTCCAGGCTTGTACCTTAAAGATTGTAAAAGACCCAGAGTGATCCAGATAGCAGCATGTATTTTTAGTAGGTATAGTGGGACCTATTGTGCCAGTGGCAGCTTACATTATTTAGGGGCAGCACCATCATACCCACTGTCCATATATTGCAAGCATGCCTTGCTATACCTGGACTGTCAGCACAAAGCCTAAGCAGCATTTCCATACCCTCCAACTGTACCTATTTAGCAGGTACAGTACCTTTTTTTAGTGGTCTGTACCGGCTAAAATGGCTCTTGTACCGGATTCTGACCCAGCAGTTCCCTCCCCCCTATACTCACCTTCTAGCCCTGAAACATCTGATCACTATAGCAGAGCTGCAGGGATAGACTACTATAGCACTGCTATAGTGACAGGACCCTCTCCTGTGAGTTCTAAGCTCATACAATAAGGTGTAAAATAAAGATAGATTAAAGCCCCGCCCCTTCTCTGGACAAGCCACACCCCCTTCATGGACACCCCCCCCCAGGTGTACCTATTTTCCAGTAAAAAATGTTGGAGGGTATGCATTTCCATACCATAAATGAAACGATCGCAAGGTCAGTTGTTCCTCCAGTGATCTAGTATGGTTGTGTACACTTTTCTGGGTGTGTACATTGCAAAAATATGCAATAATATTTGGGCTCACTCACTGGATCAGGCCCTAGTTTTGGGGCCTAAAAAAACAAAACAGGTTTTTTGTTTTTTTTTGACATAGGCAAACTTTCTGGGCTTTCCCCCATATAGGTGATGAACACAAATCACCATGCAAAATGCGTGGCATACATTTGAAAAAGTGAAGTGGGATGAGTGCGATCTAGAAGCACAAACAACGGTGCTTTGAATTGCAAGGGATCATGGCACTTAGGGCACACAGCAGCTAAGCGCAATGCAGTTACATGGCCAAATACGCTGCGCAAGTGCAGGGTAATAGCGTGTAATGCTGCCTGTAAGTGGAGGTCCTGATTAATGGAAGCGCCTCTGTTTCATTATGAATTTTACAAAATAACTGCAAAAAAAAAAATCATTTTGATTTTTAATAAAAACGTGAAAACATAGACATAGGACCGGATTTACAGACACGCGGATTCGCAAAAATACGCACCTAAGTGGCGAGACAACTCCCATGATACTCCCACTGTTCCTACAGATGTCAGCAGACTTCCACGTCCTTAGGACTACCTTAACCCATGGTTGCCTACTTTTGAAAATGAATATCAGGGAGATTGTGAGACCACTATCAAGGCGCTGCACCAAAGGGGTGTGTCCTGTAGCACCAAAGAGGTGTGTCCTGTGAATAGCTCCACCCATACGTGTATCTAGTACTGCCAGGAAAACTATTTTACAATAAAAATGGCAGTATCAGTATTTATTGAATTATTATTAAATTGTCCGTGAATACTTTCAGTACTATCTTTATAGAAAAGATAAAAGTGACACTGCAGCTGAGTCTTTCTTTACATCTTGGCCTCCATGAAATTGGCCATCTCCATAGGCCTCAATTGATGAAATTAGAATCAGGGAGATTTAAGTAGGGAGATAAGAAGGAATGGGTTCACAATTATAAGCATGGCATCTCCCTTGACATGTCCTAGTTTTTGTTGTTCTTAACCTACTTAAGAAGGCCATAGGCAGCCTTATCTTCCTCTGCGTCTATATCTTTTTAAGTTGGTAAAGAATGAACGTACTTAGCACATCGCACCCTGCCTGCCCCATTTAAATGCCTCCCCCTTACTCTTCTTAACTTCCTTCTTACAGAGGACTGGCCACGCCCCTTCTTACTTATCTCACTAAAGATTGAGTTGAAGTCCGTGTGTAATGGATTTTTGTCTGTACCAGCTGAATCTCATGTGTAACTTTGTGTTCTGGGCATGTGCAGTTTATCCATTCCTAAAAATACACACAGAGATTCAGCTTCTTCTTGTGTGAATCAGGTCCATAGACATGACCTGGGACTGGTGCATTCAGCTCTGGATGGGGTGCACTTGCTTGGGCCCTCTCTTACTGTACAATGACTACGTCCTTCCAGCTTTTACTTCCCTCAACGCGCCATCCAGAAGGTAAGCCGTGCTCTTCAGTATTGAGTATGTGCAGTAAAACATTGCATAGAGAAACGTCATGCCATCTGGAGTACACTCACCTCAGGCATACACTCACCTCTGGCGTACACTCACCTCAGAAGCACACTCACCTCTGGATCAGGCCCTAAATGCAGAATACAAACAAGCTGAGTTAAATGTGTCTCTGACAAATATTGACTACCATTTTTTCAGTTAATAAATCATAATCATTGCTAATTTACATGTGTGTTTGTCTTAAATGCCTGCAATTGCATTTCACTGTCTGCTTTAATGATCATTAAATAAACACACTACTCACTAATGCAGCCCCCTCAAGTTAATTATTATATCTAATAACTGGCTTGCTGGAACCTCCTGCTGATTAATTGCTCCCATAAATCTCTCTAAAGAGGTTTGAGCCACCCATTCCCGCAATGATAAACAAGCATGTTCTCTCCATCTCCCAAGACACTTCCATTATACAAACAACCGGCTGTGAAAACCGTGTTCTTCCTAAGAACCTGTCCCTTCCCTGATAGTCACGGTTATAAAGCAGCTGGTTTAAGCAAATTCTAGTAGTTAAGTAAATATAGTAACTGTCACTTCTAACAGGAGAATATATGTGCTGGGGTCAGATGGATAGAACTTCAAAGTCCTCTGTTCCACTGACTTCTCTCATTTCTAAACAGGATTATTTCCTTAGTATCCCCCCTGCACCATGAAAGCACTAAGCTGTAGAGAAAGGTTTTGTCATTATGGATGGCTGTTTATGTTGGTAATATACAATGTGCAGACAAACTGCATTTATGTATGCTTAGCAACCTTAGACATTCTACAGTATGTGCTAAACAATGGGGCTTAGTAACTGAGGACCGGATTCAGAGTACCCGATGTATATCATAATCGTCCGTATTTTACCGATTTTTACTACTGCGCATGCGTAGTAAATTTTTTTAACGTAATCTACGTATCTTTTCCTTACATAGATTGCGTATATGCGGACCGCATATACACAATCTGCGTAAGGATTATATGCGTAGATTACATAAAAAATGTACTATGCATGCGCAGTAGTAAATATCGGGAAAATACGGACATATATATTTACCGGTTTGCCGGTACATTTGTAATTATATTGAGTAACCATCTTACTACAGCTGAATGCAAACAGCAGTCGCTGTCAGTCATTTTAGAAAACGGCGGTAATGCAATTCCTGGAGTCGCAAAGAGTGATCCGCCGAAAGGTAAATGTTTAACCTAACTCTGGGCTGTATTCACACCTAAGAGTGAGTTAGGTGTGGACAGAACCGCACCTAACTTACTGGTGCAGCCTCTAACCTGCCCCCCGTTTTTAGGAGGGCACGCTTAAGAGTGCCATAGGGCTGCCTTATCTTACCATGTGTAATTTCCTTCTTAAGAAGGAAACTAAGCACGGACAATGCCTCTCCCTGTCTCCTCTCCGCCCTCCCCCCCTAATCTACATCCTTCCACCCTCCCACTTCTAACTAAGCACACTCCAAGGCGGCTTTAGCACGCCTCTTTCTAACTAAACTACTCCATCTGGTCTTTAAAGGCCGCACAGAGGCAATCTACGTACCTAAGAGCGTGCCTAGTAGATCATTTCGGAAATCTATGCACCTAGGAAGCCAAAACTTCTTAGGTGTGAATACGGCCCTCTACCTTTAACCCTTACCCTTCTTCAGCCTTAACCCTAACTCTCCATGCTCTGCAGCCTAACCCTAACCGTCCACACTCTGCAGCCTAACCCTAACTGTCCATACCCGCAGCATATCCCTAACCTTCTCCTTTAGCCCTAACCTTTTACCCACCGCAACCACCAAAGCCTTACCTAATTATCTGCCGCAACTGCTGCAGCCAAACTCCTGTTCCTAACAGCAAATTGCTATTTTTAGTCTATTTCAGATAGTGATACAGTTGCCGTTCAGCTGGCGGATGTATCATGTTTAAAATATGGCTCACTCGGACCAGCAACTGTTTCATTAGCAACCCACTCCCCAAAAGTTTTATTGCATAAGAGTTCGACTGGTTTTTTCTTGCAAAACTATCCTCTATTGCTGTTCCACTCTGTCAGTATCTTTATTGATTGCCTGTATTTCACTGAAACAAATATGCATTTATTTTACTAACCTACAAAATCATCCACAATGTGGTGCCCCTAAAGGTTGCTTGCAGAGGGAGGCATGTTTTGCTTGGTAGCGCGAGGGCTGTTGCTAGGCCCCAGCCAGCTGACAGAAGCGCGCTGTGCAGCGCGAGGGAACTCTGGAAAGTTCTGGAGGTTGTGAGGTGATTTGAAAGGTCGTTGTTGGCAGCTGGTGAGGGCAGTTAGCGGGAGTAGGAGTGACAACAGGGTAGACTGAAGAACGTAGTGGCGGTGAGAGGGAGTAACGACGGAACAGATTAAGTAAAGTGTCAGTGGTGGTAGCAAGAAGAAGAACATTTGTGATGAAGCGAGAGAGAACAGCTGGGCAGACTGGGAGAAAGTGTCGGTGGTGAGGTGACAGGACAGTGATAACAGAGCCGGAGTATACGAGTGACGGTGGTGAGGTGTCAGAGCGGTGATAACGGAGCCGGAGCATACAAGTGACGGTGATGAGGTGTCAGAGCGGTGATAACGGAGCTGCAGTATACGAGTGAGGGTGGTGAGGTATCAGAGCGGTGATAACGGAGCCGGAGCATACAAGTGACGGTGGTGAGGTGTAAGAGCGGTGATAACGGAGCGGGAGCATACGAGTGACGGTGGTGAGGTGTCAGAGTGGTGATAACGGAGCCGGAGCATACAAGTGACGGTGGTGAGGTGTAAGAGCAACAGAGCCGGAGTATACGAGTGACGGTGGTGAGGTGTCAGAGCGGTGATAACGGAGCTGCAGTATACGAGTGAGGGTGGTGAGGTATCAGAGCGGTGATAACGGAGCCGGAGCATACAAGTGACGGTGGTGAGGTGTCAGAGTGGTGATAACGGAGCGGGAGCATACGAGTGACGGTGGTGAGGTGTCAGAGTGGTGATAACGGAGCCGGAGCATATGAGTGATGGTGGTGAGGTGTTAGAACGGTGATAACAGAGCCGGAGCATACAAGTGTCGGTGGTGCAGCAGAGTGGTGGTGGTAAAGTAACAGCGTGTTGGAATAGCAGAGCGGAGAAAAAGTCAGCGAAGTCGGTACAGGAAAGCATTGGTAACTAGGCAGGGGAGAGTGTCAACCCAGGGGGGATTAAACAGGGGAAGAGTGAAGGAAAGAATGAGCGGAGAGAAACGGACATTGGGAAGTAATCTGAGGTGGCGCAGCTGAAAAATTGATTTCAGAAACATATTCGTTTAACCATATTTTCACATAACTGAAATGAAAGTGAACTTTCTCACGTTTTAAAGTAAAAATTGTAGCCGCACAGACTGCTTATTGGCCTATGTTCTGATATACCTTATGTAGTAATATTACAAACTTTATTTAGTTTGTTCTTCTCAAATTGTTACTCTGATTGTTACATGTAATATTGTATTAATTTAGTAGCTTATGTTTAGAGCAGGGGTTCTCAACCCTGTCATCAAGTACCAGTAATGGCCCAAGTTTTGTAAATCTCCTTGCTGGAGGTGGGCTCATAACTGACAGTTACATTTTGAAAGCTCCACAGGTTATGCAGGGAGACCTACAAAACATGGATCGTTAGTGGTACTTGAGGACGGGGTTGAGAACCCCTGGTTTAGAGTATTGGGCGACAATCATAATTGTAACAATTGTGAATAAGTGGTCAGAGGAGTGACTACAATTTTCTATGCGTTAAGGAGTTGGAGTGGACAAGGGAAATTTATTATTATTAAGGATTGTAGGATTTTTCTTGTTGAATGAGAAAGCTTAATGTTTTAATAAAACCATTTATATTCTCTGTTTATGAGTAAAAACAGCATAATTTTGTAAAAAATCTTTTTATTTTGTTAACCAGAATAAGTTTTCTGCTGATCTTTAAAATCTAAAAAATATTTATTAAAACTAAAATTCTATTCTGCAAGAGAAGACTGGTGTTGAATTACTTTGGGTTTTCTTCCATTGGCTCACCTCTTTGCCATCTATAAGGAAATATCTGTAACATCATTCGAGTCACCTCGGTCCTGTACCCTATAACAAAGGCAGGTATCACAACAAGAATGCAGCCACATGAATATCTTTACTTGTCTCAAGATTTCTCCTAAGATGACTCAGGATACCGGGTGTTATACCCACAGTTCACTAGCTTCCACTGGTACCTTAGGTTCAGCACTCACACAGGTTAGGAGGGGAGCGGGGTACAAGACTACCTTTACCAGGCCAGCCAATGTACCAGTCCCCCTTTAGGTTTCCCTGAACTGGTAAGTCCCTTTAACATAAAATTAACATGTCTTCTCTTGCCATATCATAAATAATAAATAAAAACTCATGGGTCGACATTTTACCAAGCATAAAGCTTTTGGAATTTGATCACGTGCCATATGCTGATGTCATCCCAGGAAGGAAGGTGTTAGCAATACAATTCTACCTTGAGCTTCTGGCAGAGTCGCTTCCCAATCTCTACAGCTCAATCAGTCTAATTTTCAGTCTGCTGATAATAATACGGAATTGTTGGTGGGACCAAAGGAACAGTTCTACCATAATGTCACATAATATAATAAGTAGATTCTTTTTGGCTATCATGGATATAATGCTGGGCTAGAAGTAAAGTAAGATTGTAGATTTGCTCTTGGCAACCAGTTGTAGTTAAGCCAGGATAGGAGCAACATGGCCCCTCAGAGTGCAGGATTCTAGACGGGGCCCTGGTTCAAACCCAACTGTCAGCACTGGTTTACATAAATACTTAAATCTCCATCCCTTCCCTGCAGTGGCTTTAAAAGGGTATATAATTGCTTCTGCCCCTTTTTTCTCCATTGGTAACCCTACACTGTGTTTTGGATGTTATTAGCTGACCCTCCAAAAATAATCTAAATCAAAGGGTTCCAGCATAAGGTTTCTAGGTAATAAGTTTCTGACTCTGCTAATTACTTCTCATTCCTGGCTAGGAAGATTTCTCCTGTGCTCCTACACAGTTATTTCCTACTATGCCCAATCCCCAATATTTAGACTCTCTCATCACACCCATCTATAGATCCGCATGACACAGTAGGCCATCCCCTCTGCTGCAAGATGGGCGGTCTTGGCAGTCTGGGCTGGCCTATATGTATGGCGGTCTGGATCCTAAGGCGCCCTGACTCAGCTTATCTCAGCTATGTTCTCCTCCAGAGAAAACATAAACTCTTATGGACAGGGCTCTTTGTTTTCATATTCTTATATTCTTTGTTTTTATATTCACTATTTAATAGTGACACTGTGGTGACTTATGAATCAACAACATTAATAAATTA
Source organism: Limnodynastes dumerilii (assembly GCA_011038615.1). Taxonomy (NCBI): domain Eukaryota; kingdom Metazoa; phylum Chordata; class Amphibia; order Anura; family Limnodynastidae; genus Limnodynastes; species Limnodynastes dumerilii. Next base: position 24,516 of record WWET01007107.1, read on the forward strand.
TGCAATCTTTCCTCTGTGAATCTTGCCTCTTCGGCTTCCAGAGGGGAGCTAAGACCATTATAAACACATTAATAGCACAACATATTTTATATGTTTGTTGGGCGGAAGTTACTTTCTTAAGCACTTGTATGGATTTTTTTTGTTTCTTGTCACTGGAGTCCACTTGGGAGTTAAACGCTAATAAATTAGAAGTAGCTTGTTTTGGATTAAATGTGTTAAGGGCAAGTTCCTTCTCCCCCCAGACTATCTATGAGATGGAAGTGATGGAGTGTGTAATCAGGTTAAAGGGATATACAGCACAAAAGGTCATAATGCTAGAAAAGCAATAAAACCATGCAACAGCTTCAGCCACTACGGAAGTACTAAAGTTTTAAATACAACTGTGGCCATAAATAAAGCATTGCTAAAGTTTCTAATTGTAGGCCAAAACCAGACTTCTCAGTGTACCTCCACTTTAGCGCATATTACTTGGATTGCGGGAACTTTTTTGTACTCTGCGTGTGGAATGTGGTTCTTCGGTACAATGGTCTTCATTTCAAAAGACCATCTTACTACAGATGAATGCAGACTAACCCTAACCTTTTCTTTAAACCCTTTCCCTAACCTTTTACCTGCCATAGCCTCCGCAGCCTAATCCTAATCTACACGCTGCAGTCTGTAGGTATTAAGAACAGGGAAACTGGTTCCCGTTACCAATAGCAATTTTCTATTTTTAGATTATTTTGAACAATGATACAGCAACCATTTAGCTGGCAGCTCTATCATGTTCGAAATATGGCTGCTCGGACCGACAACCACATCCCGAGAATGTATGTGAATCCTTACTAACCAATAAGAACGTATTCTGACCAACCCAGGCTAATGTCACTTCCAATGAAGCGGCTAGATTGAGTTTAAAGGGGATGTTCCCCATTAGTCATAGAAACATAGAAAGTGACGGCAGATAAGAGCCACATGGCCCATCTAGTCTGCCCATTTGTTTATTCAAAACTATACTGACCCTAGACCCTATTTACCCTCAATTTGGGTTTCAATTTTGAATAATTCAGTTAATGGTTTTGCCAGCACCCCTCTAAGCTCTTTTAGTATTCTCGGATGTATCCCATCTGGTCCCATTGATTTATCCACTTTCAATTTTGAGAGTTCCTTTAATACCTGTTCCTCAGTAAAAGTAGTAGTAATTGCCCCCACTGTATTAATAGTCTTCCCATTCAAAAGTCATTCAATCCCTCTCAATGATTACCCATTCAGACCACTGTACTGCTGGAAATTTCCATGTACTTGAGTTGAAAGCTTAAGGCAGCCTCTCCGTCAAGGCAAGAGGAAGTGGTTGCAATGCAAACTCATGGGGGCTGATTCATGAGGTGAATGAAGGCCTGATGGATTAGCGTATTTCTGCATGAATTTGCGCTGCTCATGCTCAGAAATGATGTGCACGCAATAGTCCAGACTCAAACGCAGATGGAAAGAAGCCCAGGTTACATCAATACATTTGCGCCAGTCACAGGTCATGTCTAAGTCCAGGAGACACTCAGCCTATTTCAGACTATTGCATTATCATTTCAAAATTCAAATGAAATGCAAAAGGAATCATTGCGAGAGCATTGTGTAGTTATAACATAATTGTTATAGTTATAAAAAAAAATGAATAAAAAAAATTCCCCTAAAATCATTCTATTATGTAGTTTTAGTGCATTTCCATTGAGACTGAACTGCTCACACAAATCATGACCACAATTTCCATCATACAGTTGTGCCAAGATAAACCTGTCCCACATATAGGGAAACATCTGCCACACATGGCAAATTGCATGCACAACAGACCCACCTGCTGGGGAAAGTTGAACAGGGCTTCAAAAATCATTAAAACTTTGTTTACTTATTATTTAGCAGCTACCAGCTTTCTGCAAAGATCAGACAATCGAGCTGACATCACCCATTCAGTGTCCTACAGAAAGACTGTATGGCTCGCGTGAATTGAATGGGTGACGTCAGCTCTATTGACTGATCTCTGCAGGAAGCCAGTAGCTGCTAAATGGTAAGTAAACAAGATTTTAATGATTTACTAATGGGATGCAATCTAGCTTCCCCACCATGTTGCAAAAGAAACATGATAGCAGGGACAGCTGTATCTGGGCCCAACTGTACATGGCACTGTGCTACTTGTCTCTTGCGCAACATATTTTGTCATGAAGATGCAGCAAGCTTGGTTGCTTTGTGTCCGCACGCTATGTGCTGTATTTGCATTGGCATCCAGAGGGACCTTTGTGTGTACCTTTTCAGCACACACATGTTTTGCTCCCAGACTTGCGATGCACCAATGGATCAGCCCCATAAATGTTTGATAACGCAACTTAATGCTTCAAATCTTTTGCTTGAGGATTTGTTCTGAAGTATGTACACAGCAACAGGTGGAATATTTAATGGAAAAGAAAACAATTTATTATAACAACAATAGGTAGCTGGCACTGCCATCACAACCCACCGTAAGATTTCATGGGTTTTGCAATTGATGTGTTTCATATACCAACCTAGGCATGTATCAACCAGCAACAATAACAGAGAGAAAGATTACATGAAGTTAAACTTAGGTGCATGTGCACCCATTTTATATATTACTATTAATATAAATCATGTTTTTATTAGTAGACATAATATTTTAAATGTTAATGGAAAAAAATTCTATGTTGCAGTGTAAAATGATATGCAAATATAAATATATTGTTTTTTTAATTTATATGGACACCACTGGATTCCTGCAGTACTGTTTGAAGTTACCACCGCTTACTGCTTGATAAATAGGCTGCCTTAACAGCAGTTTTCATTAGCAGACACTTCATTAATATGTAAGGCAGTGCTAAATTATTATTTTACATGTTTTAAATGTTTAATTCTATTCTTTAATAAGTGGAAAAGAAAGTCCAGCTCTGCCTAGCTCTGTGTGACTCTACCATGGTCCCGCCCATACCTGAGGCCCCGCCTCCATACTATGGGGCCCAAGCCTAGAAACTTCAACCCCTGCTTAGAGGTAATTGCAAGAGGCTGCCATGGAAACGCACTCATTGCAAAGAAAATGATATTTTAGAAATACAGACTAATCAGAAGATTTTGCTAATGAATGGGTAAGTATGCAGAAATTTTTTTTGGGCAACTTACCTATTTATTATTTCCAAAACCTGGCGCCCACTGCACCAGACAGGTTAGTGCATACGGGGAGTCTTAGGGTCAGGCTACGGGGAAGGAAATCTTAGAGTCAGGCTGCGGGGAAGGGAGGGTTAGGGTGAGGATAGGGATAAGGGTTGGGTTTAGATAAATACTCCTCTCTCGCCGCTGTGGATTTGTACTGGAGATGTTCCACTGCTTGTCCTCGGCGGGGCAGAAGCAACTTCAGAGCCAGTAAAAAAAATGACTGTTAGAAACGGCCTTCCCGGAAAAGGGCCGTTCTTATTGCTGACCCACACCGCTGCCATGGGGCCCTTTCTATTTTGGGGTGGACACACAGCAGGTACCTCACTGAACATGAAGACTGCATGATCATGTAATGGAACTTTACAATGTTTTTCTTCTCCACAAAAGTCTATGAAGTTTTGCAGCAAATAAGTTTGTCTTTGGTAGTAATATAGGGCTGGATCCAGAATGAAGAAAAGCATCTGACTTATGCACGCGTGTGCAGTACCAATAATTGTGTATCTGAATGCAGCTGCTTGATTCTGCGTTCCGCTGGCCCACTCATAGCCGTATGTGTGGTAGGTGGGCATAGATATTTCAATTGCACAGTATAGGCTAAACTAAGCCCTTGCGTACAATGCAGCATTCCACAGGCACAGAGGACCTGATTCAGACCTAAGAAGGACACCTACGAGCGGACAGATTCGCACCTAACTCACCCGTCTTACCCCTATCCCACCCCCGTTTTTAGGTACCATATGGCATTTACAAGTGTCATAGGGATATCTTATCTAACCTTCTTAAGAAGGAAACTCCGCATGGACAATGCCTCTCCCCCCCAGCCCTTCCTGGCTAATCTAAGTCCCTCCCCCTCCCACTTCTACCTAATCACTCCCCGAGGCGGCTTAAGGCCACCTCTTTCTAACTAAACTTTCGTTATGGAGGCAATCTATGTACCTAACTGGCGTCTATGACCTTCTACGAATGTGTAGTAGATCATATAGGGAAACTCTGCACCTAAGAAGCAGAAGCTTCTTAGGTGTGAATTAGACCCTTAGGGGCAGATTTACTAAGGGGCGCTTTAAAACGCCTCTGCAAATCACCTGACATCGCCTGTGTTGAGGGGCGACTTTGAGAATTAAATCTCAGCATTTACTAAAAGGCGATTTTGCATGTCAATTTTGAACATCTGGAGATGTGTTTACCAGAGATTTAAATCTCCGGAGATGGAGGCGATTTTTTTCACTGTAATGCTAAGTATAGGGTTTTTTTTTTTTAATCAAAATCGCTGGAGTTTGACTTGAACTCGTGAGACTTCACACACAGGACACTATTTAAATGCTATTATTAAAGCTAAACTGCCCATTAAATATCCATTATGCATATGCAGCACACAAAAAGCCATAGTTTTTGTTTGAGTCTAAACAAGCAGCTGAAATACATTTACACCTTACTTTTATATCCTGACACATGATCACATGACCATTTGCTAGCGATTTTAGCAAACTCTCCACTGACCCCCCTGAGAATTATCTCGGAAGACTTTAAGCCCAAACACCAGCAATTCTGAAAGTCTCCCCTTAGTAAATCCAGAGATTTGTATGCTCCTCATGCAAAAAATCACCGGAGAGATTTAAACATCGGAGATTTAAGTCTCCACTCATCTCCGGAGAATTTGTGGAGATTTTGCTTTAGTAAATCCGGAGACTTGCAAATCACCGGTAAACTACTGCAATCTCCGGCGATTTTACTCAAATCGACCTTAGTAAATGAGGCCCTAAGAGAGGAAAGTTACACCTGAGCAAAACCAGGTTGATTGCAGGGGGAGTCAAGTTAATGCTTTGCATGCAGGGATATACCTTTGAATTGCTTACTGCACACAGATACTGACCAGCTTTACTATCACACTGTTATTTAGACTTGGGATAGGAAAAATCACCTCTCAACTCTAATACTGTTTGCAACAGATGAACTATGACTCCCCTGCAATCAACATGGTTTAGCCCAGGAGTAACTTTTCTCTTTTCATTTTAAGCTCCTTCTTAAGTCTGAATCAGGCACAAAGATGCAGGCACAAATACTTAAGATAAGGTCCAGGGAGCGGAAATGCATTCTGCTCACAGGATTGCAGACGGTAATTTCCACATTCCTGCGTGCTGAATTTTGGATACCAAAATCCATCTGTTACCCACAATGGATTAGACACTTAAATCTGGATCACTTCCAAAGTTGCGATTACTAACTTGTTCATACACCACAGAAGCACATTGATTTATATTAATCTTACTGTCGATGGGGCTGTGATGATTTATGAAGCGACATTACACCACTACCATCAATCTTTATTGGCATTTTTGTTTCACAAGTCTTGGCAGCGTTCCCGTTACTGACTACGAAATGCAAAAACATAATACTGACCTGTGTATATGGCACAAGATTGAAATCACTTTGGAAAAAGCACCTTATAAAATATACGTTATAGTAACATAGGGCCGTTTTCAAGCTTCTGCTTCTTACTTGCGTAGATTACCGAAATAACCTACTGCACAGGTGTAGTAGGTCATTTACGAATATACGTACCAGTTAGGTACGTGGGTTGCCTCTGTGTAGTCTTTAAAGACTGTGCGGAGTAGTTTAGTTAGAGAGAGGTGGCTTAAGCCGCCTCGGGGTGTGCTTAGTTAGAAGTGGGAGGGGGGAGGGATTTAGATTAGCTGGGGAGTGTGGAGGGGAGGCGAGGAGAGGCCGCAGGGGCGGCCCTAGGTTTTGCAGGGCCCTAGGCGACACCCATCCCCCAACCTTCCACCGTCCGGAGAAAAAAACCTGAAATTGTATATAAGGAACTGTATATGTGCTGCTATGGCAACATAGCGCCGTTTTCACGCTGATAGCAACACATACGCAGTGCCTGGACGCAGCGTTCCGGGCAATGTGTATGTGACTACAGTGCCCAGGGCCGCGGCAGCCAGTACAGAGGTGACCAGTGGCGGTTGGTGTGGTGTAGGCACGAGGCCTCCTAGGGACACCTGACCGACGGCAGACGCCTATACCGCCTATGCCATGGGCCGCCTCTGATTGCCAATGCGTAGTTTCCTTCTTAAGAAGTAAAATAAGGTAGTCCTATCACACTCTTAAGTGCCATAAGGTACCTAAAAACTGGGGGCGGATTCGGGGCTGAACCAGTGCGTCAGTACTTCTGCCTTCTTAGGTGTGAATACTGTCCATAGTAATAAAGTAAATGTACGTTCTATTAATAGTGGTAGTAGGAGTGACCATTCATTCATTAATGCGGCTCTCTTTCATACTTAGGGCCTGATTCAGAGGCTGAAAATAAGAACTTAAAGTTACACCTGGGCTAAACCATGTTGATTTCAGGGGAGTCAAATTTCATTTGTGGCAACAGTATTATAGTTAAAAGGTGATGTTTCCCAGCTCAATTCTAATTAGCAGTTTAAAAGTGAAGCTGATCAGGTATCTGTGTGCAATAAGTAAAAGCAAAGCATTCTCCCTGCATGCATAGAATAAAATTAACTTGACTCCCCCTGAAATCAACATGGTTTTGCCCTGGTGTAACTTTAAGTTCTTATTTTCAGCCTCTGAATCAGGCCCTTAGTGACTCAGACTAGATATATTGTAGATATCATAATAATCCCTCATCAGTCCTGCGCTCATGGGATATGGCAAGATGAGGGTTAATGTAAGATTTACATTGTTCTTCGGATTATAGTAGTCAAGAGATTAAGGTCGTTAACGATAGTTATTTCATGCCTTTCAAAAGCTGCAGCATTAGTAAAGTATAGCATATTGTTTCCATTGACAACAAACACAGTAATGCTTGTGCAGGTTTAGTGTGCAGGGCATTCATTACACGTGGCAGGGGGGAACCTCAGCCAACATTTCCTATGAATAGATAGCGCTGTATCCTAAACGGATTGTGTTTGTGATTGTTTCCCACACTCCAGATTCAGATCTCCATCTACACAGCCATTACCCTCCCTTATGTGCCCCATGTGGATCAGTGGTCTATTAAACCCAACCCCCTTTGTAAAATTGACATGTTCCCACCACCCACCTTACGGAGTTTAGAGAGAAGATGGGCCGTCCTGTCAGACGGATCTCCAGGAGACAGAACTAGGTTACGTGAGCCTGGAAATCTGTCGCATGACATCTGACGTGTGCATTGACAGAAAATCACTCCACTCCTGCAAACAGCTGGAGGAAGACGGATGATGTTCACAATTGTGAATCCGGACCTCACGTGACGCAGATAAGCGCTTCCTGGGGACACTTTTTTGACGTACAGATTTAGAGAGGCTTTTACGGTATTTATTCCACTCGTACATTGGACTGAAGACTAATATTTTACGATCTTAGGGGTTTATACCGTCATTAAGCTAATAATATCCCAGACCTGGAATTATGGAATATTTTTATTACTATCAATACCTTAACACAAACCTGTGGCCATGGTATGAATGAATTATATGCATCTTGTTGTTTTTTTATTCCCCGCACCTTAGGATGGTTATGTTTGTACCACATGCTTAACATTAATTGTTGTAGGCATATAGAGCCGTATTCACACCTAGGAGGACAGATCCACACCTAACTAACTGTCTTATGAGTGCCATAGGGCTACCTTATCTAACCGTGTGTAGGAAACTCCGCATGGACATTGGGCCTGATCCAGTCCTACGCCCGCCATCGCTAGGACGATCTGCGCATGCGCCGGGCAGATGTTGCCTGGCGTCGCTACGGCAACGCCCGATCGTGGATCGGGTGTCCGTAGCAGCACCGTAGGGATGCTGGAGGGGACGTCCCCAGGCGTCCCTACGTTCAGGTTATTGTAGGTGGATGGGGGGAGCTAGTTTAATGAGGGTGCGAGGGCGGGCTAGGCGTCCATACGCTCCTGTGCGAGCGTATGGCCCCTTCCTTACGCCGGCTGCAGTTAGGGTAGCCTGCGTAAGGAAGGGGCCATACGCCCACACAGGGGGAGTGTCGGGGAAGTGAACGCCGATACGCTGTGCTTTAGTAAGCACAGCGCATCGGCGTAGGTCTGGATCAGGCCCATTGCCTCTCCCCACTCTCCCCGGCTAATCTTAATCCCTCCCCCTCCCACTTCTACCTAATCACTCCGCGAGGCGGCTTAAGGCCACCTCTTTCTAACTAAGCTTTCATTCTTTAAAGACCGCATGGAGGCAATCTACGTACCTAACTGGTGTGTCGGCGTATATGACCTACTACACATGCGTAGTAGGTCATATAGGGAAACTCCGCACCTAAGAAGCGGAAACTCTAAGGGCCGTATTCAGAGAACCGTTTTCGCGGCGCGTCCCGTGCGTATTTTTAGGTTCGTTTCAACTGCTCATGTAGTAACTTTATTTACGGAGTTCATGTAGACTATACGCGCGGAAGTACCTCCCGTATGGACATGTGAATCGCACGTGGGCAAATACGCACGGATCTCCCACTTTAAAATACACACGTGAGAATTTAAATAAAAATGGGCGGGGGGAGGCATATTAATGAAGGAGTGTGGGCGATTTGTGGGCGCGGTTAGTTAGATACGCACATACGGGACAACTCGAAGCATGCAAAAGCCCACGGAAAGATAAGGCAAGTCCAGGCACTCGTACGTCACATAAAACCCGTCTGTGTGAGGGGAGTGTCAGGGGTGTTTCCTTGCTGCGTCCGTGCGAATAATTGCCTACTTTTTTCGGACGGTTCTCTGAATACGGCCCTAAGAGAGGAAAGTTACTCCTGGGCAAAACCATGTTGATTTCAGGTAGAGTCAAGTTAATACTTTGCATGCAGGGAGATATCTTTGAATTGCTTACTGCACACAGATACTGACCTGCTTTACTATTACACTGTTATTTAGACTTGGGCTGGGAAACATCACCTCTCACCTCTAATACTGTTCCGCTTCTACCTAAACTAGGTAGGCATCTTAAGGCCACCTCTTTCTACTTAAACTACTCCGTGCAGTCTTTAAGACCACACGGAGGCAATCTATATATCTAACCTATATATCTAACTGATACGTAGATTGCGTATATGACCTACTACACATCAGGAAAATCCGCACCTAAGAAGCAGAAGCTTCTTAGATGTGAATACAGCAGATAGCGCTGATTTCAGCCACTACCTATGAACCAGTGTTGAGTATTTGGATACCAATTTTTTTAACATTGTGTGTATTTATTTATATCAGTGGCTGGCCCTAAAGCCTATACTGTTATGGGGCCCCCTTTAAAACCAGCACCAATAGGGCAACATCTAGTGAGGTTCAAAGGCCCAAATGGTGGATAACGGGGAGGTGGGATGCAGAGCTTGAAAATGGCTTCTCTCCACTAACACTAACAGCAGCTCTCTATCTATTCTGTTCTCTGCCTAACCGGATTATCTCTGATGAAGTTTGTTCATTTAAAAATAATCAAAAATGATTTTTTTTATGCATTTAATTTTATTTAATAGCATTTTAATCATTAACTATAATTTTAGTACATCTGCATTCTTAATTAAGGCAAAATACTTGCAGGAAGCATATGAAATCTTTCCATTGTAATTAAGTAACCCTACTGGGAACGGGATCATATATTGGAGTGTTTGTCCATTGTGTTTGACTGTTATGTGTCTGGTCGCAGAGTCCATAGTTGTCTTTGGATCCAGAGTCACACTTGCTTTCACACTGGATTTTCCCAGACACAGGATGAGGATGAGTTGTGAATCAGACCCTATAAGTCTTCGTAAAGTGCTGTTAATTACTCCAGAGATGACACTCTTAATTATCTACCACCTAGATAGCAAAGTGTGAATACAAGGAATTAGCTATGTTAAATGACATCATGATTAATGAAAAGCTTATTAGCAAATTAAAAGTCTAGTGACTGCTATTTATCATTTCCGCACTTACATGAGGAACAGGGAAAACTTAATGATGGCAACCAGACAAATGTTTAGGTTCTAGAGAGGTTCTACAGAGGCCGACTTATGAATATTGGAGCAGATCCAGAATATAAGTGCGTGTTTTCCAACTTCTTTCATCTTTTCTGAGCAGCGTTCTTTCTGGAATCCAGCTTTTTTTCTTCACCTAATGCGAGGTACTGACAGCGAGGCTGCTTGCGGTGACGAGGGGCAGGGCCGGTGCTAGGGTGTTCGGCGCCCCCCTGTGAAACTTAATTTTGCGCCCTTCTGTTTAACAATTTGAAATTGACACCAGTGACCATCCTAGATTATAGTAAGCGTCATCATACAACACAATTGTAACCACAATAAAACAATGCAAATCATTGTCACCACTATACAATTGTGTCCTAGGGCCTGATCCAGCGCTACGAAAATTCGCACGACGGGCGAATGCGAACGTACGCTCGGGCGTATCAACCTACACGCCCCTAACACTCCCATAGTAAAGTCCCTGCTTACGGCGGCTATACCCTACACTGGGTACGACCGTCGCCCGTACGAAAATTCGCAGAAAATACGCTGAGAAAATACGCTTAGCACGCCCATACTGTACAATTTAAATGGCTACCCCCGCCTCCCAGTAGTAAAACGGGCGCCCAGCCAACCATCGAAAAAAAAATACGCCCAGCGAGCGAAAAATACGCTAACGATACGCCCGCTATTCGCTCATGACGCTCGGGCGACCGGAAGCTGTCATACTGGGCATGAGCATTGCGAATTTTTTGCCGAAAATTCGCATACGATGAGCGTACGCTCGCTTGCGAGCGTTGCTCTGGATCAGGCCC
>WWET01007107.1:39381-51144 GCA_011038615.1 Limnodynastes dumerilii
GGGATAGCCATTTAAATTGTACAGTATGGGCGTGCTAAGCCCATACGCTTTGCGTATTATGTGCGAAAATTCGTACGGCCGACGGGAGTACCTAGTGTAGGGTATAGCCGCCGTAAGCAGGTACTTTACAATGGGAGTGTTAGGGGCGTGTATGTGCGAAAATTTCGTAGCTCTGGATCAGGCCCTTTGAGGCTAAGCCGACTGACTCAACATTAGCATGTTTAAGCTGTTCCCCGATGCAGCATTCTGTACATAGTTCATTCTCCGCACTGGAGGCGGGGCCTCTACTCATGTGCACAAGGTACTCAAGGTGGGTGGGATTAGGCATATAAATTGTACAGTAAGGGCTTGGCCACGCCCTTACATACAGATCAGTATTACACATGGAAAGGTTTTCACGCAAAATACTTAAGGTAGGGTCCTATGCACAGATCCAGCATCCGTTCATAGGAGACCAGGAGAGTGCTCTGTTCTCCTGTGTGTGGGATGAAAGATAGCAAAGTCCATACTGTAGCCTCCAAAATGGAGGCTAGTATATGGATTTAATCCTTAACTCTGGATCTGGATCAAGATTCCTACCATTTAGCTGTAGCAGCTGCACCAACTGTAGTTACACCACTGTCTACTACCAGTGTCAGTAATGATGATTGTGAATGGAGACATATTGCAATTGAGAGACTGAACAAAACACAGAAACAAGTGTAAGGTCATGATGTTTAATACGTGCCCAGGACAAAGGACCAAATTCAGACATCCAACAAATTGGTGTGTCCAGCGCACAAATCGTAGCTACCTGATCAGAACACAATGCACTTTATCCAGGCTTCCAACTAATGACACATCACATAGCTTCCGACAAGGAGGCCAAGTTGATTTGGAAATTATTAGAGGTTTCGTAGCACAATGCACAGAATAGGTGTGGAATCATGTACAACCGATCCGAAGTTTATGATCTGACGCCATGTTAAATGCAAATCGGAAAAGTTAATTGGGTCCTTGAGAATGAGGGGAGTGGTTATGTAGCACATTTGTACAAATGACTGAGCGGAGGGTGACAGGCTCTGGATGAGTAAGACAGGGTGGAGCCAGGCGAGACTGGGGGTGGAGCTGAGTAGGAACGGCACAAGACCGTCTGCCTGACAGCTTATAACTGTGTTCGGCACTCTATGAATGTTGAGCGCTGTTTATAAATACATTGCCAGCTGTCTATAGGTGCAGAGCGCTGTTTATAAATACTCTGCCAGCTGTTTATAGGTGCAGAGCGCTGTTTATAAATACATTGCCAGCTGTCTATGAATGCTGAGCGCTGTTTATAAATACATTGCCAGCTGTCTATAGGTGCAGAGCGCTGTTTATAAATACATTGCCAGCTGTCTATAGGTGCAGAGCGCTGTTTATAAATACATTGCCAGCTGTCTATAGGTGCAGAGCGCTATTTATAAATACACTGCCAGCTGTCTATGAGTGCTGAGCGCTGTTTATAAATACACTGCCGGCTGTCTATGAGTGCAGAGCGCTGTTTATAAATACATTACCAGCTGCCTATGAGTGCAGAGCGCTGTTTATAAATACATTGCCAGCTGTCTATAGGTGCAGATCACTGTTTATAAATACATTACCAGCTGTCTATGAGTGCAGAGCGCTGTTTATAAATACACTGCCAGCTGTCTATGAGTGCAGAGCGCTGTTTATAAATACATTACCAGCTGCCTATGAGTGCAGAGCGCTGTTTATAAATACATTGCCAGCTGTCTATAGGTGCAGATCACTGTTTATAAATACATTACCAGCTGTCTATGAGTGCAGAGCACTGTTTATAAATACATTACCAGCTGTCTATGAGTGCAGAGCACTGTTTATAAATACATTACCAGCTGTCTATGAGTGCAGAGCACTGTTTATAAATACATTACCAGCTGTCTATGAGTGCAGAGCACTGTTTATAAATACATTACCAGCTGTCTATGAGTGCAGAGCACTGTTTATAAATACATTACCAGCTGCCTATGAGTGCAGAGCGCTGTTTATAAATACATTACTAGCTGTCTATGAGTGCAGAGTGCTGTTTATAAATACATTACTAGCTGTCTATGAGTGCAGATCACTGTTTCTAAATAACTGTCAGCTGTCTATAAGCGCTGTTTGTATATATTGTAAGCAGTTGCTGTACTGTATTTATAACCAGTGCTCAGCACTCATAGACTGAGTGGAAAGTGCTTTTTTAAGCCAACAACCACTGACCGCTGCTAACACATGTGGAGAGCATTTGACAGTCGATGCACAAGCTATATAGAGGGGGATGCTGTGGTGCAAGACCAATCACCCTCCATCCAGGGCCGGATTAAGGGCCATGTGGGCCATGAGCTGAAAATGATCAAGGGCCCACACTATATAGTATGCTTTGGAGGAGGATGTCAGTTCTTGACATTCATCCTTATGCACTGCAGTGTGTAAGGGCCTATTTTCAGATGGAGGCCTGGGGCTATAGTTCCATCAGCCCCATTGTTATTCTGGCCCTGCCTCCATCCACTTGGTCCACGCCTTTATGCTATGGCCCTGAGTTGGTATACTTCCAACCCTGCGTACTGTACATTAAAACAACATGTTGAAGCCTGAAGTAAGTGGGAAGACCATGGGCCTGATCCAGACCTACGCTCGCATGCGAGCTAACGCTGATCGTAAGCGTAAATTCTGCAGAAAAAACGCACCACGCATGCGCCTAGTGACAACTTCCGGTAGTTACACAATGGTTTTTGTAGTGGCGATTCGGGCGTCCGTATACTTTGCGTTTTTACCGACAAAGGGGCGTGTTTATACTACGAAGTTCGTATAAAAGCTGGAGTTAAGGAACATAGGCGATGGGAGCCATTTAAATCGTACAGTATGAGCGTGCTAAGCGTCGTTTATACGCAATGAACGTACGGACGGCCGCGGGAACAAACACAAAAGTTAGGGTAGGGTTTGCCGAGCGTATGGAAGCTAAACTAGGTACGAGCAAGGGGAGTGGCTATTGCCGTGCATCAGTGGTACGTTCAGTGATAATATGCTACGCACACCAGCGTAGGTCTGGATCAGGCCCAATATGTTTAAAATGACGCCTATCCATTGTTGCAAATAATTACTATTTCCATAGGCACACATTTACGCTCATATCTATAAATAGTCCATCATTTCTTTGCCTGGGATTTTATAGCATTGAATTCATGTAACACGTTTTATTCTTCTGTATCTCAAGAGCAAAAACTCCCAAGCTGCGCCTAAGTGTCAGAACTACCTAAGACACCATTGTTTAAAGGATGAATATATCAAAGTTACAATCCTTAAGGCCAAGAAATGTAAACTGTATAATCTGGGGAAAGAGCAGTTCTTCCGTTTGCCGCTGTACATCCAGAAGGTTAACGTTTTTAAATGTAGTTTTTAGAGGAGATGGCGCAGGGACAGCCACAGGGAATCCCATTTGCTTTTTCATGCAGGTCCTTATTTAAAACAGCGGGGTAGCAAGTAATTGGTGCACTTGAAATGTACACTGAACCACATGAAAAAGTACATTAAGAAAATAGGAGGTTTGCCTTGTTAAAGGACAGCGAACTGTACAAAGAACATCATAGGGGAAAATGCAGGAAAACTGATTTATACAAATAAATAAAACTGCAATGGATGTAATAGCTTATAATGTGTGCTGGTATGAAGAATGTTATCATGTAGATACAGATTCAGGGTTGTATCCACCATCTGAATTTGACACAACTTTTATGCGTTATATAGGTGGGGATAGCCATTTAGGGTCAGGGACGGGGGAAGCCCCATTAGGACTACCGGTTGCAATCTCCGGCTAGAAAATTCTGGCTTCCGAAAAAGGGATATTCGAAAGTTACTTTTCGAATGTCCCTTTTTCCGATACTTACACTTTTTGAAATGTTATTTATGAATGGGTGAGTATGCCGCTTAGTATACTCACCCATTCACTTTCACAAAGCAGAAATCACTCTGCCGCCGCTCTCCGGAACAAGGGGACAGGTGAGTCAACTCATTCTGCAGGATTAGGGTCAGGCTGTAGGGGAGGGAGGGTTAGGGTCAGGCTGCAGGGAAGGAGGGTTAGGGTCAGGGTAGTAAGAGGGGAGGGAGGGTTAGGGTCAGGCTCCAGGGAAGGGAGGGTTAGGGTCAGGCTGCCAGGAAGGAGGGTTAAGATTAGGGTAGTAAGAGGGGAAGGTTAGGGTAAGAATTAGGGGAATTAGTGGTGGACTTTTTACATTTTTTTGGAGCACCGAAAGTTCGGTGCTCCGTGGATTGATTGCAACGTCTCCTCGAGGCATATGCAATCGAAATCCCAGCCAATTCGCAACCGGCTGGGGAGGAATGGCCGTACATCATTTTCCGAACCTAGCTACTACGCATGCGTAGTAACTATTTTATGCTATCTACATAGCGTTTCGTTATGTAGATTGCATACATGTGGTCTTTAAAGAGTAGTAGTAGCTAAATTCAGAAAATTAGGGATGTATGTGGAAAGATACGGGGTTGTGAATTCGGCCCCATGTGCCTAGGTTACGTTTATATGCATTTGGGCGTGGATGTTTTCTTTGAAAATGCCAAACAAAAGGAGAAAAAATAAATATTCAAACTATGCCATGTCCTTAGTTGTACGCTCTGAATCAGACCCTTTCATTCTATTTATTTAAGCAATATAGACAAAAAATGAAGGTTTTGGATTAAAAATCTAAATGTCAGCATTACTCTAGTGTGCACTATCCTTCCGATGCAGAGGGAGTTTGATGAAGGTTCACCCATGCATTCCTTTGAACTAAACTGCAAGCTCATCTAAATATTCAATAGACACAGTATCATTACTAAATAATCTCGGTTTCTATAGGTTAGGAATATTAATGTAGTTGTCTGATGTCTTTTTTCATAATTTAATTATCCCCAAATCTGCATAATTTCCATATGCATTGTACGATGGTTTCTGTCAATGATCTCTAAGCATGTCATGTATCTTCTGAATTGTTTCTGACTATTAATTTTCTTTTCAAAATTGGATTAATTAGGACTAACACTAATCATTGGGAACATTAGGATTTGCATCCTGAATTCATCAGACCCTAATGAATGACAATAGATTTCAAATAGAAGTTACGGAGTGACATGAGGATATTTAATTACTGTTCAGATCAATGTGATTTGTCATAAAATATAGTATTCTTTGAATATGCGATCAGAAAAGATGGTGTTCTCCAATTTATGTGCAATGAACATTTTCTAGGTACATACTAAATAAAGTATGTTTGGACTGGACTCAGATCCGATAATGGATTACTTTGCGGAAGGTGGGTAAGTGACTAATACCACTTTCAGATCGCCACCACGGCAATAACCTGGGTTTTTCAACCCGCCCAGGTTTTTGCCAGGTGATTTGCCAGGTTTTTAACAAAAACCCCTGTTAAGTCCACCAGTCCCATTCCCCGCAGCATTAGTAAGAATGGGTGGGGCTTGATGATGGAATTTGCATCATCGATCCCCACCCCATCCCTAGTAACAGCATCAATGGAACCTTAGCCAGAAAGAGGGTGGGGCTTAAGCACACTTTTTGCATGAAGCATTTGTTTCTTCCCTCTGCGATCTCCTGGAGGGAAGAAATAAAAATTTGGTAACCCTGAATAAAAGCAACATTTTCCACAGTGTCTCGCTTGGTGATCATTAGAAAACAGAGCTCCTTTACAATAATAGACACGTTTCACACTTGTGATAGAGACTGGATGTTGTACTCTAAGTGACATTAATAAGCAGTGGCATAACTACTATTGTCAACTCCTCCATCGGTCATTTCAACCAGCACTTCCTGGATAGAATTTTTGTAGTCTGTGGGACTGATGCACTCAGTAGCTCCAAATTCTGTAGCCTTTGCCAATTTCTCCTTATTAAGGTCTACTACTACGGGACCTGGAGCAGAGGGGGTGCCCGTGGCAGTCACCTCCCCCTGCACTCTCAGCGGCAAGCAGTCATAGACTGGCAGCTTAAGACAGCAACATGCTTCTTATAGCTACACAGTGCATAAAAGCTCTGGCATCCCTGCAGACTCCACCCTGGCCCCACCTAGCTCCACCTCCAGTCCTATCCAGTCCCGCCCAGAAAGGCTCTGTCCCCACCTCCTTTCTATGGGAGCTGCACCTACTAGCTTCCAGCCCTGTAAGTAAGGTGTTTGTACTCTAATTAATGTGTGTAAAAAGCCTTCTTTATAGATTTCATCCATTTGGACAAATGTATATTTTACTATTTCTCACTTCACTGAACATCCGAACTCTCCTGGTAAACTGAATGTTTATCATGCATTAGTAATAGGTTCATCCAGCTGTGTAAATACATTTTGTATAAATAAATACAGCCATAAAAATGTAATTTATTCATTTATTAGTTTGGAGAAACAAAAGCAGGTGCAGTGTGACCCAGATCACGGCAGGTAAATAACATTATTATAATAACACGATGCATTGACAATGAAGCATGTGAGGGGGCGATGGAAGGATCGCACAGGAGAAGGTGCATAAAGGATGACGATCCGGCAGAATAGGCGGCACAGAGACAGACTGTCAGACACAAGAGGATGCAGTAAGGATCATTCAGGACATGGCCGGGGCAAAGGGGGCAGATTACATTGGTTTGCGGTGATTTGGAACATTACAGTATATCTTTTTGAGAGTTCTGCTTTTCATAAATCAAAGATTTGTTAAATAATGATTGCATGCAGGCAGGGCAACCCTCTCCAACATCTATTTATTTTATTTATTACCAGGTTTTTATTTATAGCGCCATTAGATTGCATAGCGCTTTACAGGGCTGCCGCTAGAAAATTTGATACGGGCCGCAGCACCCCGCCTCTGTGTGACATCGCACCTTTGGAAGTGAATTACAAAGGGCAGATGCGCAGGGATGACCTCCCTGTCCAGGCCTGGAACACTAGTTCCGGATTTCCACCTCTGATGGCGGCCCAGGGACATTAGAGAATATGAGGTAGATCCAGAACTACGTTTGCCGTACGTTTATTTGCGTAGTGTATTTTCGTGTGCGTATATACTATACACTCCCCTAGAAACACCCCTTGAACGTACGTATTTTGTCAAGATACGCTTTCCAAACCCTACCTTAACTTTTGCCAACGTAACCGCAGTGATCTATGGTGCGCATGTGCAGTACTTACCAAAAGGCAATTTAACGTCTCCGCCACACGTAAATTCGCTCACAAGCGTTGTTCTGGATCTGCCCCCATGTCTGTAATGGGTGTGTCACTAGGTCTTTCATGGTCTGCTGATGATCTCCTTGCTTATTATTAGTATATATTGCATTTGCGCTCAGATCTGAAACGGACTTGACTGCGAGCTCTTCAGTTCTGAGCATGCTCAGTAGAAAATCACACAGAGAAATGTCCCCTCAGTACGCCTTCCTTTGGATCGGGCTGGCTAGGTAAGTGATCAGGGGCGGATTGGCCATAGGACTTACAGGGAATTTTGGCAACAGGTCATGTCTGTATAGAACAGAGATCATTGGAATGTTGTATGTATTGGGTGGTGGTCACTAGGATGCTGTATGTTGTAGGTGGAGGTCACTAGGAAGCTCTGTGTTTCAGATGGTGTTCACTACGCTACTGTATGTATCGGGTAGTGGTTACTAGGAAGCTGTATGTATTGGATGGTGGCAACTAGGATGCTGTATGTATTGGATGGTGGTAACTAGGATGCTGTATGTTTTGGGTGGTGGACACTTCAGTGGCATGCATTGCATAGAGGTCACTATAAATCTCTTTACTGGATTGTGAAATATTAGCCAGTAGCTGTTGTATTTGCTTGAAATTCTTTTACATAACACAGTTAATTAGCAATAAATAACCTTGTCCCCATATCATGTATTTTGCACTGCTTTTATCTTATATTTCTTTATTCTGTACTAATCCAGTTTACATATTTTTTGACTCCGCCAGTAGTGATCTCGCCCACATGTGAACTTTTGCAGATTTTTTTCCAGGGCCACTTTAAGTTCCCAATCCGCCCCCGGTAAGTGATATACTCTAGTTCTGTCTGATTTACATAAAACGGCACCAGCAGGTGAACCCCCTCTGCCTCCCATCTAAAGCATGAGCCACCAGACTGATAAGTCGCTCAGGCTCCCATCAACAACCCTTGCACATGTAGTGGCTGATCCAGAGCTGCGCTTGCACCTATTATTTAGGAGTATACTGGACAGCTTTATTCTTAACATAGTAGCCAACTTTTGCAAATAAATATAAGAAAGAGCACTATCAGGCGCTGCACCAAAGGGGTGTGTCCTGTACCACAAAAGGGGTGTGTCCAATGAGTAGCTCCACCCATAGCTGTGTCTAGTAAAACTATTTCTCAATAAAAATGGCAGCATCCCTATTTATTGATTGTTAAATTGTCAGGGAATAAATACTCTCAGTATTATTGTGAAGACTGTGAATAGGATCCTCTGACTGCTTCATCTTTATAGAAAAGACAAAAGTGGGTGACACTGCAGCTCATTAACAAGAGATCAAAGTGTATTTTTTTATTTCTGTCTCCACTATGGAAGTCATGTTGTCTTAGAAAACTGCTAATCTGGCCTCTGTGAAAATGGCCGTCTCCACAGGCTTCAATCCAGTGAAATAGGACACAATAATATAAATGTGATGAGTAGAGAAGAGGCAGTTCCTTACCTCATCAGAGGAGAGCGCTAAGGAATGGGACCTTCCTGCTAATTTTGGTTCCCCAAGACCGCTCAAGTCTGCGGAGCTAGTACTGCTGGCGCTGAGGTCATTGCTCAGGGTCACATTCTGAAACAGAGTGTACATTTATTTCACTATAATGTAATTATGCCTAAAATAAGCGATAACGTGCACCTGCTTCGTGGAATATAATAAAAAAACATAACAAAAGTATTACCATAAAATATGGGATTTGTTTTGTGCCACATTCCCTTTAAAACCTTAACATAAATTAGACAAACGTAAAATAAACTGTGATTTTAGTTGTTTGCACATTTTGTAATCATTCTAGTATGACCCAGTATGATGGCTTCAACCTACAACAATTTCCAAAAAAACAAACAAAAAAAGCACAGTAAAAATAAAACTTACAAAAAGCTACAATAAAACCTAGTTAAGAGGGGACACATAAACACAACGCTACCCGTGTTACATCATGGTTCAGAAATACTATCTTTTGGGGACATTGGACTGAATCCTCAGTTGCGATTTTCCCCTTTTGTCCGTGCGTAGGTATCAGTTTTCATCTACTTTTGCGCCCTGTGTTTGTGTACGTATTACCCAGTTTTGTCATATCCAGAATTAAGTAAAATTACACTTTGACAGCTTCCGTCGCAGGGTCCAGGTTGCGATCATAGGGGGCTGCATGCACCAATCCAGACTTCTGAACTGCCACCATTTTACATTTGCACAGTTTATCCGAGTGATGAAGAGAGTTTAGCCAAGTGATCGTACGAAAGCGTAAGCGTGAATAATGTGTGGCCATCACAAACCCATTATTACGCTGAATGGGTCGCAAAACTGAAGATCCGCTCCAATGCCTCATTATTTGGGGGGAAAATCAATATAAAAGCTATTCATGCTTATTGGATGATAACAAATAAAAATCCACAGTCATTACAGACACAAGACACAGAGGCCCTGATTCAGAGATGGTTACACCTGGGCTAAACCATGTTGATTGCAGGGGAGTCAAATTTCATTTGTTGCAACAGTATTATAGTTAAAAGGTGATGTTTCCCAGCTGAAGTCTAATTAGCAGCTGATCAGGTATCTGTGTGCAATAAGTAAAAGCAAAGCATTCTCCCTGCATGCATAGAATAAAATGAACTTGACTCCCCCTGAAATCAACATGGTTTTGCCCAGGTGTAACTTTAAGTTCTTATTTTCAGCCTCTGAATCAGGCCCATAGGGTCCGAGTTAGACTTAAGAAGAAGCTTGAAATTAAGGACCTGATTCACACTTAAGAATCTTCTTAAAATAAGAACTTAAAGTCACTCATAGGCAAAACCATGTTGATTGCAGGGGGAATTAATTTAATTGTATTCTGTGCATACAGGGATATATCTTTGAATTGCTTACTGCACACAGATACTGACCAGCTTTACTATCACACTGTTATGTAGCAGTCAGTGATTATCTCACCTCTGACTATCTGAGGAGACCTGGAAAACATGAACCGTTGGTAGCTCACGAGGCCCGAGATTGGCCACCCCTGCTCTAGTGCATACTGATAAAAACGTGTTCATGTTGTGACTTAGAATACATTGTTTAATTATTTTACGAGCAATAGCTGATACCTTTTATTCCACAAGGTATATATTTTTTCCACCACCTCATGCCTAGCAAATTACCCAGTGTTATTTACCAAATTCAATGTTTTTCCTTTTCTTTATTTTTGTGACAGCATTTTTTTTTTAATGATATGTTAAAGCTTCACACATTCTTTCAATCAATCTTTCATTAAATAATGATCATTTGCAATAGCCTTTAATAATACAGTGAATGTCAATAGAATAAATGCATAAAATATTGACATAAAGCTGAAATCACTTGGCTCACTTGCACACCTGCCTCTTTCTGGCATTAACTTACTTATTTAATATACTTGTTAAAAATTTACATAAAAAAAAGAAAATTACATTAAAAGAAACAAACATCTTTAAACTTCAGCTCTAAGCTGGCCACACGCTATATGATAACACTGGTTGATGAATATTTTGTCACAGGGCACCTCATGGGTCATTCAGTCACCCACAGTTTTGAAGTCACTCCCTTTTAAGTACCAATATTATGATATGATATATAACCTGTTTATTGAGCTTCTAGGGAGGCTTTAATAGGCCTCTTCCTGCGGTTCTGTCATGTACAACTGCATGTGAGCTGGTCCACAGATTTTGGTGCCCTGTGCACGGGACTTCTCTCCTGAAGCATAGCTATAAGCTTTACTTAAGATGGAAAGTCAGCGAGCAAGATAAAGACTAGCCTCCCACACAGTATGGGCGTGCTTAGGCAAGTACGTACGTGTAGCCTGTATGTACGTCAGTACTTAAGCTGTGTAAAGTTAAGGTAGGATTCGGCAAGTGAAAAACACCCAAAGTACGTACGAGCGAAGGGGGTGTCTAGGGGAGTGCATAGTAAATATGCTACATCTTTAAACATAATGGAAACATAGCTCTGGATCTGGGCCATAGTGTATTTACTATTTCTTGTTGGACAAGTGTGTAAGTGTATGAGATGTTGATATTTACTCTGTGTTCTATGTCAACATTCTGTTCTACTTACTCTTTGTCAAATGCTCAGTGTATTTTTACTTTACTTTGCTTTGCTATACTTTGCAGTTTATTTGCAGCTGTTTCAGTGCCAACACATGTTTATTTAAAAATATTTCAAACCTTAAACGAGTACAACATCAGTAGTAGGGAAATTGATGGAAACACTGTTAAAGGAACAAATTGTACAGTATCTTAATTCCAGTAACTTACAGGATCCCAAGCAGCATGGATTCACTGGGGGAAGATCATGTCAAACAAATCTTATTGAATTTTTTGACTGGGATTGTGATTGTAACTTTTTGATGTTTTGCTGTGAAATAGCTGTGTTTGTTTTTCTCATAGCATCCTCCATTTTGTATTTAGTGTTGCTTAGCTGTGGTAATATGGTTCTCCCATCATGTGCCTCCAGTCCCCCTCCAGTACTCCAATCGTGTGCCTCAAGGCTCCAGTCCCCCCCCC
>WWET01007108.1:24023-46859 GCA_011038615.1 Limnodynastes dumerilii
TGTATTGAGTGGAGTGCCAAGATCATTGTAGATAGACTTTTACAGATATTTTTATTCTATTGTTCATGGTATGATGCTTTTGTTGTCAGTTTCAGGTGAAAACCTTGTTACTGCTTCTGAAGAGGCTTGCAAAATAAAGGAAGAGACCAAGGTGAGAATTCTTGAGGCTTATGGCCTACAGTGTGTTTATATAATCTGTTTCCTATATACTGTTGATGTGTTGCCAACCTAGGCTCCAAGCAACAAATTTTGAATTTTTTTTTTTTTAAAACCTTAAACATAAACCCAGCTTCCAGGGTCCACAAACGCATAGATGTCCATTTTATTTATTCAGGTCTCCAATTATGTGATCTAGTCAAACTAGGGTAGCATGGTGGCTTCGTGTTTAGCACATTTCTGAGGTCATGCTTTCAATTCCCGGCCTAGCTTTGTCTTAGTGGAGTTTTTATGATCTCCCTGTGTCTGCGTGGGTTTCCTCCCACATGCCAAAAATATGCTGGTAGGTTAATTGGCTGTTGACTAAATTGACCCTAGTCTGTGTGAGTGTATAGATTTTTAGGGGACTTAGAATGTAGCTCCAATGGGGAAGGCTTTGATGTGAATGTGGAATAATCTCTGTAAAGTGTTACGTAATCTGATGGCGCTATATAAAAACCTATTATTTAAATTGAACATTTGAAAGTTTAAATATGACACTTAAGCTGCACACAGACTAAAAGATCTCCAACCTCTCTCAAATCATCTTGTGGAGGTTATTGATGTTGGCAATTTTTTTATGAAAAGTATGTTTTTGTTGAGTTATTTTGTACATAAAATGTGTTTGTTTTTTGTTAGGCTTTTACGGAAAACTTATTAAAGGAACTAAATCTCTTTACCCTAACGACCAATGAACATAAAGCTCTTGTGCAGGTGTGTGCTCTTGTTTTGTAAAACTGAAGAATATTGAAAGCATATATGTACTTCGATCATAGTTCTTCAGGTACACAAACTTGTAGGTTTGCTCTTTTTGGGGTAACCTTCCATCACAATATATTACTATATGTAGACAATAATAAAATATAATCAATTTATTAACACTTAATGTCATAAAATGACTGATCATGATCATTAATCACATCGAAAATATCAAATATCGGTACCGATAGACTAATAATAATGGTGGGGCTTCAGAACTTTCAAGTAGGTGTTACCACTCCACTGAGAATCTAATGCCAATAAAGTCTTGCACTGGTGTTAGAGTTGCAAAATTTCAAAAGTTACTACTTGTATCAATACAGAAGCAACCAGTATGTAATGAGTTAATTTGTACTTGCATGAGAGCTGACTCCCATAGAGCTCCTGCATGTTCAATAGAATCCACCTCAGTAAGCTGATGCACTTGATGTTTTGCTCCTAGTTGTTATTAAGATAGCGAAGATAAATGGTAATGAATCTGAGGGTAAGATAGCAAATCTCTGTATGGGCTCAGCTGATATTGGGAGCATAAAGATAGAGGAGCCGCTCTATGTTATCTTAATGACACAAAATATCTGTTTGGCATGAGTCAATAAATTAGTAATGTGAGACACATCAGAGGAATTCACCTCACAGATAACAATAGGTGGTCCGTCCCTCCTCTCTGTGTGCACCACGTGAAGGAGGATGCATATGCTAGCATGGGAAAAAAGGGTTCTCTGGTGTGAAGTAGGCAGTTAATCCACTTTAGGGAACTGTCATGAAGTGAGTCCCAAAAAATAGCAAATGCGTATGACTAAAATGAAATCCGTATTCTAAATAGATTGTGAGAGCTTAGGATATTGGTCGCAGTCCATAAAACAGCTCCTTGACGCGTTTCATCGGGGCTCACTCTATTTCATCAGAAGGAAGTGAGGTAAATGGTGGAGAAACTCCCATTTATACCTTACATTGATTAGATACAGCTGATGCTGTTTTCATGTCTACACATTTTATACATATACAGTATTGTTTTGAGACAACAAAATAAATAACAAAAACAAACAATAATGAATGTGTGTATACACACAGTTTTGGATATTTACTGCAATAAAAAATGACTACATAATCTAGAAATGCCATATCCACATAAAACTAAGGATATTGGGCTGGATCCAGACCTTGTTAAGCGCATTAACTTAGTTACTCCTGGGCTAAACCATGTTGAATTCAGGGGGAGTCAAATTAATTGTATACTTTGCATGCAGGGATATATCTTTAAATTGCTTACTGCACACAGAGACTGACAAGCTTTACTATCACAATGTTATTTAGACTTGGCATAGGAAACATCACCTCTCAACTCTAATACTGTTTGCAGCAGATGAAATATGACTCCCCTGAAATCAACATGGTTTAGCCTAGGTGTAACTAAGTTCATGCACTTAACAAGGTCTGGATCCAGCCCAATATCCTTAGTTTTATGTGGATATGGCATTTCTAGATTATGTAGTCATTTTTTATTGCAGTAAATATCCAAAACTGTGTGTATACACACATTCATTATTGTTTGTTTTTGTTATTTATTTTGTTGTCTCAAAACAATACTGTATATGTATAAAATGTGTAGACATGAAAACAGCATCAGCTGTATCTAATCAATGTAAGGTATAAATGGGAGTTTCTCCACCATTTTTTTTTTTTTAACTATGTGAAACTCTTGCTGTTGAGGTTATGGATGAACATTCTTCTAAACTGTATGTGTCTTTATTATCTCTGTATAGGTGACCATGTTCTCTGGTTCTTGATAACAGATATGCTGATTGTATAAATGTTTGCAAAAAATGAAAACAATAAAAAGTTGTTTAAAAATACAAAAACAATGTTACACAGACATATATGTGTAATTATACTATAACAGTAAAAATATACATTGTCACAATCAGTTAACAAATAAATTAAAACCATATTAAAACAAGATTACATGTATAATGTTGCTAAGAATTAGATCCATAATTGAATAAAACAAAGAAAAAATTCAGTAACCCATCAAATTAACAAAACTCAAAAACCATATATAACTAAAAAACTTAATATAATCAAAGCAGTTCAGCCAAAATCTAGGTCAGTGGTTTCATTAAATCCATCAGGAGACATGGAGGCCATTTGGTGAATCCAAAAAGATTCTCTAACACAAATGTCTGTATCTATCTCCTCCATGAACTGTGGAAGCTATGTGCTCTATCCCCATAATTTTTAAGGAGGAAATGTCCCCCTTATGTATTTTGTCAAAATGTACAGCCATAGCATGATTAGGATTTTTGATAATGATAGATCTCCTATATGTTCTAGAAAGCGACAACGCAAAGCTCTTGTTGTTGTCCCACACAAAAAAAACGTCATCAATGTAACGGTGATGGAGGACCAGCTCCTCTATTGCTGACCCCCATGGGGGGGTCCCAAAGACCCCCATGTATAGGTTTGCGAAGCTCTGCACAAAGCAGGTCCCCATCGCCGTCCCATGTATCTGAAGGTAAAATGTATTGTTGAATAAAAAATAATTATGGGTAAGGATAAACCATACAGACTGTAAAATAAAATCCTGATGCTTCTCAGAGAGCGCACCGTCCGAGAATAGTGCCCTACAGACAGCTGGCGCACCCAGCTCGTGAGGGATGTTAGTATACAGTGCCTGAACGTTACACGTGGCTAATCGGTAGATATGGTTCCATTCAAGTGACTCCAGGCACTTTAAGAACTGGGTGGTGTCAAAGGTGCACCCTCTGAGAAACCACCTGTAAAAAATTATTCACATGTATGTTACAGTTGATACCTGATATTATGGGACGGCCCGGAGGATTGTGCAGATCCTTTTGGACAATGATAAGTGGGAATGACCGGGTATTTGGGACAAAGAAAATCATATTCCTGTTTTGTAATGATCCACTCTGTCACTGCTCTATTCAATAGACAGAAATTATAATCACAATCCCTGCGCTCCTTTATGGTCTGCTGCTCCACAAACACCCTGAACACTCACCACAATGGGTTCACATTATAGACAATAGAATGATTATTGTCCACAGATACACATTACAAAAAGGTATAAGCAATGGCGCAAAAACCAAAAATGTTCAAAGTGAATTTGGTCTTTCGTTCTTATTTTCATACAGTTCAATAAAAGTAAAACTTTGTCCTTCATACAATGCTTGATTCCTGAATATCTTTCAATAGTCTTATGTGCAGCTCCCAATGCACATAAGAGTAAGGAGCAGAAGAGATTAGAGATTTTGAAAAGGCACATTATAAAATATGGTGAGTAGATTGGTTTTATTTACTTACCCCTCAACATTGGGAGCTGCACATAAGACTATTGAAAGATATTCAGGAATCAAGGCGTTGTATGAAGGACAAAGAGTTTTACGTTTATTGAACTGTGTGAAAATAAGAACAAAAGACCAAATTCACTTTGAACATTTGTGGTTTTTGCGCCTATTACTTATACCATTCAAAAGACATCTCAGCTCCATCAAATAATTGTTAGTAGGATTATTATCCAATTTGCGGTAAAATTTAGGTTAGCCAAGTGGTCTGTGAGACTGTTAAATATTGTATCCGATCCTGTATAATCACACCGCCTCCCTTTTCCGCCTCCTTAATTACTAGATCATCATCGTTCATTAGTTGTTTTAAAGCCAATTTCTCCATATTTAAATTATCATTGTATATATGGATCTTTTTATCTCGCTCGCAAAGTATCTTGAAGTCTTGTGGAATTTTTTTATAAAAAGAATCAATAATCCCTGATTTGCACTGAAGGGGGTCAAATTTTGATTTATTTCAAAATTTAGAACCTGACATCTCATTAATCATTTCGCCTTGTCCTAGTTGTAAATTAGCCCCTAATGTCATATCAGAAGGACCACTTTCAATCAAAATGACCTTGGGTATAAACCATCCTTCTTTATCTCTCTCATCCAAAGCTGGAACAGTCTCACTGGTATTAGATTTCTTAAGATCTTTCTGTGTAAAGAACATCTCTCTACAAAGATCTAATAAATTTGTTTAAATTAACGAAAAGTTCGAAATAGTTGGGACTAGAGCAGGGAGAAAATTTAAGTCCCTTTTTAGAAGTGAAAGTTGGGCATTGGACAAGGTTTTATATGAAGGATTAAAAATACCAGTCATATCATTAGTATCATTCCTATTTTCTATTTGGGCCTTTTTCTTGCCTCCTTGGTCTGGGTCCCTTGTTCTTTTTAATGAGGATTCTATATAATTAGATATTGGACAATAGTTTTTACCATTACCCTTGGTCAAATAAGGGTTTAGATTTTTTTTCTCCATCTGATCAGATTTACTTTTGTGTTATAGTATCTAATTTGTTTGAATAGTCGGACCTTTATTATTACTATTTGTCCTTGTTTGTCCCATTTTGTTCTGATTATACATAAATCTAGGGTTCTTTTTCCGGTATGTGTGTGCAGTATTTGTAGCATGATCATTTTGGTCCCTTTCAAACTTATCCCATTTTATAAAAACTGAGGGTGGGAATCTTTAAAAAGCGCTATATCTTGCAGCAGAAAATTTACCTTAGTGTCCACAAATACTCTAAAAACACGTGTGTATAAAGAAATAGTAGGTAAAGATTACAGCGCTAGATAATCAATGTTAAAATACATCAAATCATAATAAAAGTACATATATTAAGCGGCACACAGGTGAAGGGTTAAATCCACATAATGTTCCATAAAATGTTCACTGCTGTATATAACGCCCAAACTCTCATCCAAATAGGTACATAGGGATAAAAGGAGAGGGTCAGTAAAAAACAAAGATAAAAGACCAAAGACCTTAACCATGGAATCTAAAATCAAAATTTTACTGAACACATAGTATATAAAAACAGTGACACACAAAATACATTTATAAAAGATAGCAAGTTGAGGGGTAAAACAAAACCCCTACCGAGGTACAACAGAAGTCCCAGGAGGCTGCAATGCAATGGACGTCCAGGCAGCAGTATGTGACGAGTCCTAGGGCATCGGGAATGCGTTGGCGGGGAGAAGGTACACGACAGCTGCTTCACAGTCCGGATCCTAAACGCGTTTCGAGCGTCGCCCTTTCTCAATAGTGATCCGGATATTCAAGGTAAGGTACAATAAACAAAGGGGGTGGGGTCTCTTAAAAGCTCTTAAAAAACCTATCACAGCTAACACCTTTAGAGTGTCCAATACTCTGAAAAAGATACAAGATAGAACAAAAGGTAGGAGTGGAAGACAGCGCAGGTAAAAACTTAATCAATAAAATAAATTAATATTATACATAAAAACCCAATTTGAGGCTGTGCGTCCCAAAAAGAGTCCTAAGTGGCATACAAAAGAGAGTAGTCCACTTGTGGAGCAAAGTTCTTTGTTTCCTTTATCAGAATATTAAAGCTGGGGTATGTTCACTTAATTGTATCCGCACAGCCTCAGATTGGGTTTTTTATGTATAATATAAATTTATTTTATTGATACCCTAGTCAGAATATCATAGGAAGACTTAAATAAATAGCAAGCAAACCATAACAGCGTATTGGACAGAATGGTGTAAAGGCAAGGATGATATTGAATACCTAAAACATCTTATATAACCTCTCTGTGACAAAGTAGCCAGTAAGCATACCCTAGTCAGAGTATCATAGGATAACTTGCATAGCAAATAATGACAACATACCAAAACCAATGGTATAAAGGCAAGGATATACAATGTGATACAATAACAAAACGATATAAAGTGTATTTCTAATGTGAATCACAAATTAATAATAAACTGATGATAAACTAATGATGACAATGTGGGTGATTATTGGTGCATACTTAAGAATGAACAATAAGTGTTATTACATGTAAGTTACTACATGCAATAAGAATATGTAAATAAATGACATTTGTGTGATGATCAATGTATGTGAACAAGAATAAATAAATATATAAATAGTGAGTGTAATACCATATATAGGCCATAATCATAATATAAAAAAAAATATAGTGGCCTCCACAACAATGGAATAAAAAATAGAAAAATTATTATACAGTGAACATCCAATCCTAACTTATCTAAGATTAAAAACGGACAAAAACTGGATAAAGGGACCTAAAAAACTAATACACATAAATACTATTATAAATAATCACATTATATTATAAATATGTATATAAAAATCAGGATAAATATATACTGTATAAGGTAAATCTGTCCACATGGAAATGGTATTTAATGGTACATCTGTGTATATATTTAACCATCCCTAGGGACGGATCAGATACCTCTGAACTATTCTTTTTAATTATTCCTGCAAAAACCATTTAACTTCAAATTCCTGAGTTAGACCTTTAGGTTGCAAAGTATTCAGATCAAAAATAAGTTTCATCTCAGTTTTAGCAGGTTCATTCCCTTTATCATGCTTTCGCCAATGTTTATTAACTTTTTTAACGCCATAAAAATTGGTGATATCCAACACATTACAGTTATGCTTCTTTTTAAAATGTGATGACATGGGGTGTTCCTCTAGGCCTTTTTAATGTTTAAGATGTTCTGCCCATCTCGTTTTCAAGGGCCTAGAGCAGTAGTTCCCAAACTTTCTCAGTTCGAGGCACCCTTGGGGTCTCCATATTTTTTTTTTCAAGGCACCTCTAAGACAAAAATACAATAGGAAATAGAAACATTCCGAGGCACCCCGGTGAGAGCGTCACGGCACCCCAGGGAGCCGCGGCACACAGTTTGGGAATCACTGGCCTAGAGGTTCGTCCAATATACTGTAAACCACATCTACATTCCAAAATATAGACACAATTACTAGAATTATATGTAATAAAATGGTCAATCTTTTCTGATCTATTATTGGACTTCGATGAATACTTCGCTTATCCCATTTTATATTTGTAAAACTCTTTTCAAATATTTGTATTTTTTGATCAATGGAGGTTATTCTATCTAAATATACAGGGGATTCTTTAAATGGTAATAATATTTTTTTAATTTTTTCAATCTCACTAAATTTAACTTGTTAATGGTTAATAAGCAATATCATAATCTCATTTTTCCATACAAATAGGATCCTGCCCAAAAGAGGAAGCTTTAAAGACCCACAATCCCCTTGGTATCTTGCTAGTGTCTAGCTATTTCTATAATAAAACAATGTCCCACAAAGACATGAAAACAGCATCAGCTGTATCTAATCAATGTAAGGTATAAAGGAAAGTTTCTCCGCCATTTACCTCACTTCCTTCTAATGAAGCAAAGAGGTTTGTAACACAAGTTTTGGAGTGCTTGTGGCGTTAGTGGTGTACAAATAGCTATTAGACAGATTCAGCAGCTCTAGAGGGGAGGATAAGTCCCCTATAACAAAGGGTAAAAAGCTAAAAGGAATACTGAGAGCGCTAGAAAAAATCTATTTATTATTCTATGAGATTGATATTATAATAAAGAACAGAATACATAAAACAAGTGGTAATATATAAAACAAATAGTAATTAAAAATACAGCAAGCACTTAGTAAATGATAGGACTATTATACTAGCTTTTGATCAGGCAGCTAGTAGACCATCAAATGTAGATTAAAAAGTAATAGAGTTTTGGAGAGAAATCCAGGATGATGTTATAAATAGGGTAGTGGTGCTCCGAAGGAACTGTACTATAAAAATGCTGACAAGTTACTAGCAATATGCAAGGTATAAGCGGATTGAAACAATGTCACGTTGGTAAGCAATGTAATAGCACTCATCTCCGTTCTGATGATTGAAACAGCCTCCTGTGCCAGTGCGCCTGGATACCGTGCAAGACTGCATCGGCTAGGGAGCAGAGGAAATCCCGCAAGAGGGCTGCAGATGTCAGTCAATGACAGTGGCCACAAACTGCAGAACCTGTTGGCAGATCTGCGCTGCCCTGTCGGACGAGAACGCCGGTCCTCGGGTAATTGGTCTGTTCACCGGCCGCAGGTGACTGGCTGTGTGGAGGAAGTCTTGTAGCTTTCTCCTGTAGTAAAGGCTGCAGTGGATAGTCAGCTGGAGTTACGGGCACCTGTTGTTAGAGCCTTCTCAGGCAATATGCAGAAAATAGTCAGCATGTATAGTATGTAGATTGAAGGGTATAGCAATGGAGTAGCTGTGCTGTATAGGGTGATAGCCTCAAATTGGGTGAGCCCAGATGAAACGCATCAAGGAGCTGTTTTCAATAGCGTAAGCTCAAAATCTATTTGGAATACCGATTTCATTTTAGTCATATGCATTTGCTATTTTTTGGGACTCCCTTCATGACAGTTCCCTAAAGTTGGTTAATTGCCTACTTCACACCAGAGAACCCTTTTTCTTTCCATGCTAACATATGCACCCTCCTTCACGTGGTGCACACTGAAAGAGGAGGGATGGACCTATTGTTATCTGTGAGGTGAATTCCTCTGGTGCGTCTCGCGTTACTAATTTATTGACTCATGCCAAACAGATACTTTGTGTCATTAAGATAACATAGAGCGGCTCCTCTATCTTTATGCTCCCAATATCAGCTGAGCCCATACTGAGATTTGCTATCTTACCCTCCGATTCATTACCATTTATCTTCGCTATCTTCATAACAACTAGGAACATAACATCAAGTGCATCAGCTCACTGAGGTGGATTCTATTGAGCATGCAGGAGCTCTACGGGAGTCCGCTCTCATGCAAGTACAATTTAACTCATTACATACTGGTTGCTTCTGTATTGATGCAAGTAGTACCTTTTGAAATTTTACAACTCTAACACCAGTGCAAGACTTTATTACCATTAGATTCTCAGTGGAGTGGTAACTCCTACTTGGAACTTTTGAAGCCCCACCATTATTATTTGTGTATCTGTACCAATATTTATGATATTTTCAATGTGATTAATGATCATGGTCAGTTATTTTATGACATAGTGTTAAACTGTTTATATTTTATTATTGTCTACATATGATATTTATATCTAGCGCTACCTGGAATTTCTTTTCCACATTTGCTATTGATGATCAGAACAGGCAGTGGCTGATCCTGGGTATTAGCGCTCTGATAATTATATCTCGCTTCCCCTACTTCTATCACCTTTAATTTTATCAATGTTTAACTAAACTAATGTTTTATTTAAACAGCAGTTTTAGGTTAGACTTATTTCTTTAGGCTGACATGGGACAGTTTTTTCTAGTTCCCTTCAAACCAAGCCTAGTATAGTAGTATGCTGCTTTTCCCCAATAAATGGGAGTTTTAACTTTAAAAATCTTTACCTATTATCACTGCACAATTAAATTAACTTGTGATCCATAGGCTGTAAAGTATAATTCTAGATAAGTGTACTTTTGGGATTCTCTAGCTGTAGTATTTTCTTTTAGAAGGCACATTTTATTACACCCTCCTTGGATCACCATAATTAGAAAGGCACATCCACAGCAAGTGCAAAAAAGGCTAATCTGCGCTGTGTTGTCTTTTGATTGCTCAGACTCAAATAATACTGTTCTATTAAAATTGAAATTTATAAGTAGGCAATTTATTTTTGTATTTTTAATCCACTCCTTGCTGCTCAAAGCACTTATGAATGAAGCTTAAGCTTTATTTCCCTAATATAGAACAACCAGAATGTGCACTGGCTGGACTGATTTTTATCCTGCTATAGAAAAAAAAAAACATGAAAACGTCTTTAGAAGCGATTATCAAAACAAGTAAAGGGTGGGTTTGAGACTTTTACCTTCAGCCTCCTCAGAATCCATTACAATACTTAAATTAGTCTGAAAAGCAGAGTTCTGTTACTACTAATAGTCATTCTATAAAAACTATAAACTGTTAACCCCTTGCTTACTAACACAATAATTTTACTTTTATCTTAATGTGAATATACGAATATAAAAATCGTAATGGAAGCAATACATTTTGGTCTAGATGGTGCTCAATGAGTTGTATCACCAACACTCCTCTAGAACGACACTTGGGAAAAAGAATATTGGGAGAACTGAGTGTGTGCTATAATGATAAATTAATTCACATATATTCTGCACTCTCTCCCACTCTAATAGACACAATTTAAAAAAATATAAATAACTTTAAATATTCATTTTTTTATATACAAATTTTATTTAGAAAATAGAACTTAAATATATTTTCCTTGCTATAGTTAAATCACTACCACCTCAATACATGAAAATCACTTGGATTAGATATAGGCAAGGGTAAAAAAAAACCCACATAACATCAATATGATTCAGTAAATGATTATCCAATATGAGGTTTATATGTGGATGAACGCTGTAGAATTTCAATAAGATATCAGTAAGAATCATAAGAACAGCATATTATGAATATGAACAGTAGAGTGCCGCATTTAATAATAATATATGTAGATAAAAGAAAAATCAGTAACTTTTATATTCCAAATTAGTCAAAGCCTTTCCATATTTTCAGTGAAGTGATAGAGAGGGTTTATGTCTGCCACAGTACTCACAATAGTAACCAGTGTGTCTCTACAGTGTTGCAATGTCTGGTTATTGGTTTCACATGCGGAATCTGTTAAGTCGTCTCCACAGTCAGTGGTGTAAAGAGAGAGGATCTGATTCAGAGATGGCAAATAAGACAGGAAAGTTACAGGGCAAAACCCTGTTTATTTTCAGGGGGAGTCAAGTTATTTGTATTCTTTGCATTCAGGGATATATCTCTGCTTTTTCTTACGGCACACAGTGATCAGCTTTACTTTTACACTGCTATCTAGACCTGGGCTGGGAAACACCACCTCTCAACTCTATTACTGTTTGCAACACATGAAATTTGACGCCCTTGAAATCAGCAGGGTTTTGCCCAGGAGTAACTTTTTTCTCATTTTTTTTTAAGCATATACGCAATCTATGTAACAAAACAATACGTAGATTACGTAAAAATGTTTCTTATAGTATAGACTTAGTATGTGTATTACCTGACGTTACTCTGGTTAAAGGCATGGAAAGGAGGTTTGGGCTGGCCTCCGCAGCATATCTATGCTCCGGGAGATGTTTGCGCTTGTCTGCCGCACGTGCGAGGTTCGGTGGTAATGATGCCAGAAGCCAGGGCTGGACACTAGAGGAACTCCCTGTATGGGCACTGCCATTTTGTTGTAGCCCGTTTTTCCTCCTCCCCATCTCAGCCTTAACACCTGGGTATGTTCCTCCCTCTTGGAGCCAGACAGGTAGAAATAAGACGTGAATGCATATAAGCCCACCCTCCTTTGCCTTGTGTGTTTTCTTTCTTCCTGTTAATGGCTGGAGAGGAGGTGTGTTGTGAGGGAGCATACCTTTTTTTATTTGTTTTTTTGGCTCAGCCCAGCAGCGGCTCTCCCTCCGTGTGATGCAGTCAAGGAGGGAGAAGACAGAAGGTACCTGCTTCTAAGCACGCTGAACAGGTAAAGATTCCCTATGTCCGCCTCTGCTGTTTGAGGACCGGAAGTGACGGCAGCGGAACACAGCAGTAGGCACTAGAGGCAGATGTGTCTGTTACTGCAACCCCTGGGGAATCACATGTGAACGTGAATGGATGACGTCAGGAGTGCGTCTTTGTAAAGCCTAGGAGAAGCGAGTCCCAGACGCTGCTGGCTCATATGCTTTTCAGACAGAGCATCAGTGGCTCAGCAGCTCTGGTGGGCAAACGACCATTCAGTAAAACGGACTCTTATAGCAAAAGGTAATTCCTATGGGCATTTTTGCATGATTACTTATTTGAAGTTCAGCGTATGATACTGCATTTTGTTAACTTTGCAAAGCATTGGAGAATTCCCTCTAAATAGGATATCCTTGGCTTATTTTCCAGCGCTTTCTGATTCTATACGCGGTATTGTACATATTACTACAGATACCTACCTATATTGTGGATTAGGCTAATTGTGACCACTTCTATGATGTCTACTACTACAGGGGCGATAATTTTTTATACTTACCTCAGCAGTGACTAACGATCATCTCCTGAGTGCCTGTGTTAAGAGTCTGCAGCAACGTGAGTAATGCAGAAGAAAAGTGGGCTCAGTCAAGAAAGTCTGGCTTTGAGACTAGCAAAGAAAGGACGGATATAAGAAGAAAAGTGCTAATTACAATTATGGCAAGCCTGCGTCTGGATGGCATATGTTTGTGGCCGTATCTCGACGACATTCTTATTGCAGCCGAAACAGAACACCTAGCACAATTGCATACAGAGAGGGTGACTTTAGGAGCACAGGTGGATTGTAAAAAGTAGTCTGACATCGTCAACAATAGTAAAATACCTAGGAGTGGTAATAGACTCCGGAAAAATGTGTCATTGTTGCTGACTCCAGCAGTCACAAAAACTGAAACAGGAGCTGCTGTCAGCAATGATGTCATATTGCATATCTGTAGAAGGATTTATGAAGCTAGGATTATGAAGCTGATTAAAATTTTTGGGCCTTATGTCGGCCTTAAAAATGAGAGCCTGGGGTAAATTCCATATGTGAGCAGCACAAGCATGTCTGTTACAGCAGTGGGACAATTTGTCTCAACTCATCAGACTGTCTCTGGAAACAAAAGATAGTCTGAAGTGGTGGCTCAACGATCAGGCTCTGGAGAAAAGAAGATTCTTTCTCTCTCAATCCCCTATTGTGATAACGGATACAAGCCGCATAGGTTGGAGAGCAGTATGCAACGGTCAAGTGGCACGAGGTCAGTGGTCAGAACAGCAAGTTCTGTTGCATTTCAACATAAAGGATACAATCTTGGTTACAGGATAGACAACAAAGGGTTGTAGTAAATGGAATCTTTTCTGGGGATGGTAAGGTAACCAGTGGAGTACCCCAGGGTTCTGTACTTGGACCAGTGCTATTTAATATCTTTATAGGTGATATTGCCTATGGTATCGAGGGGAAAATATGCCTTTTTGCAGAGGACACAAAGATATGTAATGGTAGACACGCCAGGAGCCGTACACAAAATGAGGGTTGATCGAGGTAGACTGGAGAAATGGTCAAGAGTGTGGCAACTGCAGTTTAATGGCAAAAAAATGCAAAATCATGCACTTGGGGCACAAAAACCCAAAAGTTCAATATATCCTTAATCGCACTACATTTAGAAACTACTGAGGTGGAAAGGGATCTAGGAGTCATTATTTCATGTGACAAAGAGGTGTAATAGAACACTGGGTCATGCATTTAAACTGGAGGGTGGTAGATTCAGAGGAAATGTGCAGAAAAATTACTTCACTGAAATGATGATAGATAAGTGGAATAGCCTCCCATTTGAGGTGGTTGAGGCTAACACAGTAGAACAGTTTAAATATACTTGGGATAAATATAAGGATATCTTAAACTAAATTGAGGGTAAATAGGGAATAGGGTCAGTATTTTTTTTAAATAAACAACTGGGTAGACTGCATGGGCCATGTGGCTCTTATCTGCCATCACTTTCTATGTTTCTAAGGAGATGCTGGCAGTCCATCATGCTCTTAAGTCTTTTCAACGCATGGTGTTAGGCAACAGCAATTATTCGACATGTCCTGAGGAAATTGGAAAAGGAACCAACAACAATAATTGCGATACTGCCAGGGTTTTACTGCCACTGGGCCAGGAAGCCCTGGTTTCACAAGCTGCTGTAGCTAACAGTAGACTAGCTCTGTACATTGTCATTGGAAGTGGATATGCTTACACTTACACAGGGGCAAATAGTCCACCCAAGCCCAGCTTCTCTCAGACTGTTGGCTTGGCTGTTGAGAGAACAGACCTGGAGCACAGAGTGTTTTCTAACAAGCTAATCCAAACCCTCTTAGCTGCAATGTAGAAGTCTACTTCCTTAGTCTATCATAGAGTATGGGAGAAGTTCTCTTTTGAAAAGGTTTTGTATACCCGGACATTAAAATAATTCTAGAATTTCTGCAAGAAGGGATTGATAAAAACTTAGCTCTTAGAACCCTGAAAGTTCAAGTCTCTGCATTATCCGCTATCTTGGACATGGACTTGGCAAAGGACAAGTACGCTACTAGATTTTTTTTAGGCTGCCGGGAAACTTAACCCAAGGTTCAGAAGTCCCATTGCTGCTTGGGACTTCAATATGGTTGTTAATGTGCTTACAGCCCCTCCCTTTGAGCCATTGGAAAATTCACATCTAAAATTTGTAATATGGCAAGTGGCCTTCTTGGTGGCTATCTCATCAGCAAGAAGGGTGTCAGAACTTCAGGCGCTGTGGGCAGACCCCCTATTTGAACTTCTTCTAAAATAAGGTTGTCCTGCCCACCAACCCCACATTTCTTCCTAAGGTGGCCTCCTCCTCTTACTTAAATCAAGAAATCGTATTGCCTTTGCTATATTCAGGACAGGACAACAGTTGTTAGAAAGACGAAATAACTATTCGTGTTAACAGATGGCAGAAATATAGGGGGTCCGGCGCCAATGTCTTCAGTCGCATGCTGGCTCAGATTCTGCATAGTGGAAGCGTATACAATTAGAATCAAATTAATAAGGTGTGTGGTGATTATCTCAAGACACTGGGAATATCCTGCAGAGGGTAGTGGCAGTAGTAAATGAAACAAATAAATAATTGTCCCAAAGCTGTAAACCAGGTTAATGGAAGATTATTAGTAATGATGATGGATCCTACAGAGTTCTTTCCCTCTCAATAATAATGGACATAGGGATAGAAACAAAATTACATTTATTCAGATCAAAGCATATAAAAACATGATAAAATCTATTAGAACATCATACCACGAAGCAGTGGAAAGGGAGCTCCCTTGTTTTGGTGCTCAGATGCAATCTTGCTGTCAGGTCCTTGGTGATGATGTCTTGGATCAGCTGGCCGGTCTCTGACTCGTTTCAGTCTGGACACAGTCCTTTCTCAAAGTCTCAATCGGCATTTGCATTCTTTGTCCTTTAAGGCTGTAGTGCAGTTGCTAATTGGTTGTGTGTTCCCTTGTGTCCTGCTTCGATAATAACCATAAAAATAAAAATCTACTGACACTCCCAAAAAAGGTTGTGAGAGGGCTTATAGTCCTCACAGATGCAGTATTACATATAATACATTGTTCTCAATTGGGTCTGAGTTCTCAAGTTTTGTCTCCGTTAAGCCGCATATTCTTAAAGGAACCTTGTCCTAATAGTACCCGGACCATACAAAGTGTTACAATCTATTACAATCGTACAAAAATAGTGCAAATTAATATAATAGAAGTATCATGATGGTTCCAAATATCATAAATTGAAATTGCATTAAATATCTTATAATCAAATATAACAAATTCCAGATGACATATGTAAAATAATAAAATTAAAGACAAATATAGAAGTGAATGTTGCCATATATAATACACCATAAATACATACAAATTGACCTTATCTAAACACTTATATAGAAATTATAGTTCTATTGGATAAATAATTCAATAAATAGTTCTAAAACCCAGAAGGTTTGCGATTGCATTTTTATTTCAAGTGCATTTTTTTTTTTTTTTTTATAAGTGCAGAGTTAAAACTAGGAAGGAGTTTAAACAAGAAAGGAGTTTAAAGCAGGACTGGGCTAGCTAAGGTTAGTAGTTTCAAATACAGTGGGTCAAGGGGGGATACGTTATAATAAGATGAGCGGGAGCAGGATTGAAAATCTCACTCAATGCATGTCTTGTCATATGTATGCACGCTTGAAGCAAGTGTTCCAAGGTACATTCCTCTGTGAGAAATGTGAGCACTTGGTCTCTTTGGAAGCCCAGGTAACTGATCTAAAGCAGACCATTGCAACATTGAGAGAGAGTGCAAATCTTGAGCAGAATCTACAGCTTACTGTTGATGCTTTAGCTGAGCCGGGTGGAGCAGAGACAGAAGAGGATGCACAGATAGGCAGCTGGGTAACAGTTAGAAGGGGTGGCAGGGGAAGGAAGAGGCAGGCCAGTTCTGAGCTGAGCAATCCCAGTAGATTCGCCAGATTGGATGAAGATACTGTGGAAGGCTGTTCAGTAGCGGCAGGGCTGAGTGAGACTGTTTGCTCTAGCAGCCAGGGGAATAGTCTCTCAGACTTAGAGGGGATCAATAGTAATTGGAGACCTAGGGAGATTGTGGTAGTAGGGGATGAAATTATTAGGAAGGTAGTTAGGACAATATGCTACAGGGACCGTGCATGCCGAACAGTGAGCTGTCTTCCTGGTGCTCGAGTTCAACATATCGCGGATCGTGTGGACAGATTGTTGGGAGCGGCTGAGAATGACCCAGCGGTCTTGGTGCATGTTGGTACCAATGACAGGGATAGAGGGAGATGGGGTATCCTTAAGAATGATTTCAGGAACCTGGGCCACAAACTTAAGGCAAGGACATCCAAGGTCGTATTTTCAGAAATACTACCTCTGCCACGCGCTAGTCCAGCGAGACAGAGGGAGATTAGGGAGGTTTATGCGTGGCTAAGAGATTGGCGTAGGAAGAAGGGTTTGGGGTTTTTAGAGCACTGGGCTGTTTTCTCAGTTATATGCCATATTTATTGCCGTGATGGATTGCACCTGAATGAGGAAGGGGCTTCTGTGCTAGGGAAGAGAATGGTTAGAAGGTTGGAGGAGATTTTAAGCTAGGTTTTGGGGGGGGAGGGGCAGGAAAATATTTATTGGATAGACATTAAGTGCAGTAAGGGAGAATATAGTAAGAATCAAGGGGGTGGAGAGGTGGGAAAAGAAAGA
Organism: Limnodynastes dumerilii; assembly: GCA_011038615.1. Taxonomy (NCBI): domain Eukaryota; kingdom Metazoa; phylum Chordata; class Amphibia; order Anura; family Limnodynastidae; genus Limnodynastes; species Limnodynastes dumerilii. Next base: position 41,614 of record WWET01007108.1, read on the forward strand.
ACAGCTTTAGCAAAGGAAAAACAAGTAAAAAGGGGAGTAAATAGACTTAAAATGTATGCTTGCAAATTCAAGAAGCCTGTCAGGTAAATGGGGGAGTTAGAACTAGAAGCAATGAAAGAACAATATAATATTATTGGTATTACTGAGACATGGTGGGATGATACACGGGACTGGACAGTCAACTTGGAGGGCTATACACTCTGTTCAGGAGGGATAGGGTAAATAAAAAGGAAGGAGTAGTATGTCTTTGTTAAGCCAATGTTAAAACCAAGTATACAGGAAATTATCTATGAGGGTATTGGTGATAATATAGAGGCATTGTGGGTGGAAATATCCAGTGGAAGTTCAAATAAATTTGTGATGGGGATATACTATAAACCACCAAATATTTAATTGAGGAAGCCCAACTTCAACAGCAAAGGCAGCACAAGTTTTAATTATGGGGGATTTTAATTATCCAGACATTGATTGGAGTACTGAGACTTATGGTACAGTTAGGGGAAACGGGTTTCTGAGCATGCTAAAAGACCATTACATGTCCCAAATAGTAGAGGAACCAACTAGGAAGCAGTCTATACTGGACCTAGTAATAACAAATAATGTAGAGGTTATATCAAATATTCAAGTAAGGGAACACTTAGGAAACAGTGATCATAATATGATCACATTCGAGATTAGTTTCCAGAAGCAACAGTATAAGGGATTAACTAGGACTTTAAATTTTAGAAAAGCTAATTTTAATATGCTAAAGGAGTCTATAAAAGACATAGACTGGGATGCAGTTTTGGAAGAAAAAAATACAGAAGAAAAGTGGGCTGTCTTCAAAATTATGTTAGAAACATATACACATAAGTTCATTCCTATAGAAAGCAAACAGAAAAGAGTCAAGTCAAAACCAATGTGGCTAAATAAAAAGGTTAGGGATGAAATGAAAAAAAAAGAAGCATGCATTTAAATTGTTCAAATCTGAAGGAACTGAGGAGTCCTTCCATAACTATAAGGAAAAAGGAAATCAGATTGGCAAAAATAGAGACTGAAAAACAAGTTGCAAAAGAAAGTGAGACAAACCCTAAAGTTTTGTAAGTATATAAATGGCAAAAGGATCAAAAAAGACAATATAGGACCCCTATAAAATGAGATGGGTGGATTGATAAATGATGAAAAGGAAAAAGCAGAGGTATTAAACACTTTCTTTTCTTCAGTGTATGCTAGAGAGGAAGAAATGGTAGGAATAATACATGAAAATGGAAATGCAACTGTACCATCACATAATATTTGTTTTACAGAAGAAGTCCAAAGGCGGTTGAAGAAAATTAAGATAAATAAAGCTCCTGGCCCTGATGGTATACATCCAAGGGTTCTAATGGAGCTACATTCAGAAATTGCTAGACCGTTGTTTTTAATTTTCATAGAATCAATTTCAACAGGCTGTGTACCAAGGGATTGGCGCATAGCAGATGTAGTGCCATTGTTTAAAAAGGGAATAAGATCACAACCGGGTAATTATAGACCTGTGAGTCTGACATCAATAGTTGGGAAACTGCTGGAAGGTACTCTAAGGGATAATATACAGGATTTCTTGATGAGCAATAAGATTATTAGTGGGAATCAGCATGGATTTGTGAAAAATAGGTCATGCCAAACTAACCTAATTAGCTTTTATGAGGAAGTTAGTTCTTACTTAGACCGGGGTAGTGCAGTGGATGTGGTCTACTTAGATTTTGCAAAAGCCTTTGATACGGTGCCACACAATAGATTGGCCCACAAAATAAGGGAACTGGGTCTAGGTAGCAACATTTGTACTTGGGAAAAAAAACTGGTTGGAGAATAGGGAACAGAGAGTTGTGATAAATGGAAATTATTCTAATTGGTCAAAAGTTTTAAGCGGTGTACCTCAAGGTTCTGTGCTGGGACCAGTCCTTTTTAATATATTTATTAATGACCTTGGTGATGGTTTAGAGGACAAGTTTTCCATTTTTGCAGATGACACTAAACTATGTAAGGTAATAGAATCTGAGCAAGATGTAGCGTCCTTGCAGAGGGACTTGAGTAAACTAGAGGATTGGGCGACCAAATGGAAGATGAGGTTTAACATAGATAAATGTAAGATTATGCATTTAGGGATCAAAAACAAGCATGCAATCTATAAATTAAACGGGGTAAATTTAGGAGAATCTTTAATGGAGAAGGATTTGGGAGTGCTCATGGACAATAGACTTAGCAATAGTGCTCAATGCCAAGCAGCAGCTGCAAGGGCCAATAAAGTATTAGCATGCATAAAAAGGGGAATAGATGCAAGGGAAGACTGTGTAATTTTGCCACTATATAAATCATTGGTGAGGCCTCATCTAGAATACGCAGTTCAGTTCTGGGCACCAATCCATAAAAAAGACATATTGGAACTAGAAAGGGTTCAGAGAAGGGCAACAAAATTGTTAAAGGGTATGGAGTCATTGAGCTATGAGGAAAAGCTAGCCAGTTTAGACATGTTTACTTTAGAAAAGAGACGTCTAAGAGGAGATATGATCAATATATACAAATACATCATGGGTCAATACAGAGAACTTTCAAAGGAACTTTTTACCCCAAGGACTGTACACAGGACAAGGGGGCACCCACTAAGGTTAGAGGAAAAGAAGTTTCACAACCAGCAAAGGAAAGGGTTCTTCACAGTAAGGGCAGTCAGGATGTGGAATTCACTGCCAGAAAAGGTTGTGATGGCAGATTCACTGGATAGGTTTAAGAAAGGATTAGATACATTTTTAGCAGAAAAGGACATTCAGGATTACCAGGACCGCTGATTTAAATAAAGGACAGTAGTGGAGCCAGGGAGAAATGTATGTATTTACTTATTTTAGGATTGCAACAGTTTTGAGGTTGCTTTATATGGATTAACTTCCAATATAAAGATAGGGATCGCAGGAGATCCAAAATAGGTTGAACTTGATGGACTGTTGTCTTTTTTTCAACCTCATCAACTATGTAACTATGTACTGATTTTCCAGCATACATTACAAGCTTATAAAGAAATCGCCGTCTTTTATACAACAAAAGTATAGCAAAGTACACTTTTTTAAAACAATTTGTTATGTCATGAATTTCAATTATTAGGATTAATTACAATTTTTAAAACGGTACACTGAATTTCGCATGGAATGGCTAGAGGTGTCATTGCATCAAGAGAAGCAAACTGAAAAATTATTCATATTATGGGAAGACGTTAGATACAGATACTCTGCCAGTCTCAACCTAACTTGGCATACATAAATGCTTTCAGTTTACTAGCTGGTATAATACCTGACAGCTTCTTTCTAATCCACCAATAAACCTGGCTGTTTCAGAAGACCTACCTAAAGGATGCAGACCCGTGCCTAGGGACATTTACCCAAATTATTCTTTATGCACATATTATTTCTATAACATGTAATCTTATTATATGTCAATTTTTGTGATATGCTGATTGATAAAGTAAACCACATGTTCCAATAAAAGAGTTTGAAGAAAAAAAGTACACTGATTCAGTGGTGTTTCCTATATTGCTTGTGTATGACAGAGAAAAAAAAGTGGAAACAGAGGAGCTACCGTATTCCCCCATGTATAATACGCTCCCTTGTATAAGAATCTCCCTGTTTTTGGAGCTTAAATTAAAAAAAAAAACCATTTTAAATGTATTTTTTAACTATTATTTTTAACATTATTTAATAAAAAATTGGGTGCATCTTATACAGGGGATCAGGGGATGTAACCCTTAACTTACCTTTTCTGTCCCTCCTGCAGTTTCAGGCTCTCTCCCATGCAGCTCTGACTCAGACTGTCTCCCTTGCGGTGCGCGCTGAAACTGCCGGAGGGGCAGCAAAGGTAAGTTCAGTGTTACATCCCCTGTATAAGACGCACCTGATTTTTAGACCTATTTTTTTGTCTAAAAAAGTTACGTCTTATACATGGGGAAAAACAGTTAGTAGTAGCTTAGAACAAAAAAAAATCTAAAGCGAGGTGTGTGACAATATCTACAATGATTTTGGAAGTTACCACATAGAAGGAAATAAGGGAAAGGAGAAGGGACATGTGGAAAACAGAAAAAAATACAGGGGTAAATATATACTCTAAGGAGACATTATGGGAAGTTAAAGGAACATAATTTTTTTATTATCCGTTATTTTTTATATTTAATATCAACACTGAAGTTTTTCAGTTGAGATACTATTGTAAAACTTTGCTGAATATTTTGGAGATATGCCAGTGTGTGACTGAAAAAACAATATTTTTTTTTGTGTGTTTTTACTAGAAAGTTAAGGCAAAGTGGAAGGAGGCTGAAGAGAGCAGAAATCTGATTCTAGAGGAGCAGCAGGCTTTTCAAACTGACCTGGAGCAGTTTCGATCATCTCTTCAGGAGACTCACAAATGGCTTGATTTATGAATTATCTATTAAATAGTTGTGGGTTATGACTAAGAACAAATGTTTTCTGTATTCAAATGCAAAATGAACTAGAAGTGGGGTAATTGTATTTCACATCCAGTGTGTTAGAAGTATTATTTTTACAATTTAACAATTAGTCCTCCCCTTCATTAAGACCATCCAACACTACTAATGTTGTACAGATAGTAGTTGTTTGCGTCATCATTTTATTGTCCTTGATAAAGGAATCATGGGACTGATTCAGAGATGCACTTACAACCTTTTTTTTTTTTTTTAGGTGCAAGTGTACAGCTAGGCTAAACCATTTTTCAAAGTAAGGGCTGTCAATTAATTTAAAATTTTTTGCACGCAGGGAAAAAAAATTACTTTTGCACATAGAACTATACTTTTACACATAGAACTAAAATACTGCATAGCTTTGTTTATTCTATAAAATAGAGTTGAGCTAAGAAACTTCACCTCCTAATTATAATTCTGGTTTTACAATCTAAATTTGCTTCCCTTTGCAATTCAACATGATATTGCTCAAGTCTACACTGGCACCTAAAATGAATCAGCCCCAAGAGCTCTAAGGCCCTGATTTAAATGCCTGGTGTGGTCCTATTGGCTGCAATGCACTCAGGGCAATATCTATCAATTGGGAGTCTAAAATTGCTTGCATCACACAGTAAACAGGCACTGTGCGTTCTATTTTAGTATTTGTGGCCAATTACATGCAATATGCCTGTGAATACAAAGTTTAAATAAATAAATTTCATGTGACAGAACAAGTTAGGAGGATATATATAGTATATATATATATATATATATATATATATATATATATATA